>JAABKJ010004161.1:0-24775 GCA_011634705.1 Andricus grossulariae
ATTGAATTTCTGTAAGAGCATGAATCTTTTATACTACGACATTTTGGGTTTTTCCAATTTTTATAAAAATAAAGGACCTATTTTTGACTTGGATTCCTGTTTCCTGATGAGGAGAGCATTCGAATCTCGAAACGTTGATTAAAGGATCTTCTGAACATCATCAAGGTTTTTTTATTTGATCTGAAGTATATCACCTTATACTTTCTGCGTTATTTATAAATAATTATTTACTCAGACGCATAACATCGCACCCTAAGTTTTACCATCTATTAATAAAGATTTCTAATGTAAAATTTTCAAAATCAATTAATCGGAACTTGAAGCAATAATAAATAAGCAATTCCAGACTTCGTTTGAAATCGAAGTATTCTTGAATCACTATTTTTAAAATTCACTGATTTTAATCTGAAGTGTACAATGAATACTTGAAAATAAAATGATGATGATGATGATGATAACGTATACTAATGAATTATATATGATATCCTCATTGATCCTACAATATGAAAAATGTCACTTTAAATGGATGCTTTAGACTATTTAGACTGGTATTCCATATTTCAAGAGATGAATATCTTTTACAGAGATAAACGAAAAAATCTGAGATTTACAGAGTTTCTAAATCAGTCCTTCATCTAATCATCATGTAGATTTCGGGTTGGTCCTAGGTTTTTTTATCCTAAAATAGAAACTTTAAAAAATTTTCATAAATCGCTATTTTGATGTTTGGCATTTGTGTACGAGTAGATAGAAGTTAGTTTTCTTGGCAGCGCAAAATTTAAATTTTGCAGTATTTGGTTGATTTAATTTTCTTTAAAAGAAAAAGTATGAACACCTCTTTACCTGAAATGCCTTTTGGGGAGATAAATCTAAAAATTTATGATTTAAATGGTATTCAATATTCCTATATCGTATTAGGTATTCCTAATATCAGGCTGCACAGTCTTACCCCTTTTTCTCCCAATAAAAAAATCCAAATATTTTTGGTTGAAAGCTACTTCGTTTCAGCTCAAAAGTCTACTATTGAATTTCCAGTTAAGAATTCACTTTACTTCGTTAAAGATTTTACTATTTGGTTGAACATGTAATTATTTTGTTGAAAAATCAGCCATTCTGTTAAAAAGTCATACTTCTTGGTTGAAAATTCGTCTTTTTGACAGGAAGATTCAAAAATTGGATTGAATTTTGTTGTTAACAAAATTCAACTATCTTGTTAAACACTCATCTTTTTGGTTTTAAAAATTCAGCTCATTCTGTAAAAATTTCACCTTTTTTGGTTGGAATGGAACTGCCTGGTTAAAAATTATTTTTTTTTTCGGTTGAGAATAAACTTTGTTGTTGAAAATTCATATTTTTGGATTGGAAATTCAACTGTTTTGTAGAAAATTCGTAGCTATGGCTAGAAAATTTAACAATTTGTAAGAAAATTCAACTATCTCCTGGAAAAATTACGTATTCGGTTGAAGATTCGTCTTTATTGGTAAAACATAATTTTTTTGTTTGTTAAAAATCAAGTAGTTTATAGAAAATTCATCTTTTTAAATTAAAAATTCAACACCTTGGTTGAAAGTTGAACTAATTTCTAAGAAGTTCATTTTTTTTTCTTAAAAAAAAAGGAATTAGTGAGCGCATAGTGCACACATTGTTCTAGTATAATTATAAAAAATTTCCTAAATTCGACTACAAGTAGTAGAGTAATTTATTTTTACTTCTCGATTTGAATTCTTATATTCATAGATTTTGCTTAGCACCATTTTGGCAAATAAAATTTTTGTATTTTTTTTTTAATTTCTGATAAGAAATTTCCAATTTTATTGCAAGCCAAGAAAACACTTAAGAAAGTTTATTACGAAAAGTCGATGACCACAGAAAAGATGTTCGAACTTCGCTAAAAGTTTCGAACAAGAACGGGTATCGAAAAAGAGAAAATTGACATTCTTTTAACTACAAATAAACTACCTTCACAGTACTTGAAATAGAATTACAAAATGTGTTTGTGAATTCTAGATATTTAAAATTAACCAATTTTAGAAAGATAAAAATTGGACAATTCTTTTTCACCCTTTCCTGAATTCAATGTAGAATATGTAGATAAACTCCATAAGAGCTGTTGAAATTTTTTTTTATAAAATAGAAGAGGATATAATTCTTAAAAAGAGAAATAAAGTAATAAGATATAAGAGGGACTACAAACGACTAAATTCCTGACATAGGAATTTATTTTTTATTTGATTTCTGTATGTTTCAAACATGTTTGACGAAAGGTACAATTTTAATTGCAAATGATTTTTCAATATTGAATAGATTCGAAAATAATTTCAATTTTGAGAAGATTACAATTTTTTTTAATGTAGATTTTTTAAGATTTCAAAAAGAGGATATTTGACCAATTCTGGAATGTTTGAAGAGAATAACATTTTTTCCCGCATTTCTGGTAAAATTTTAAATGATTCTATATCGTGAAAAATTAATTTTACCAGAAAATTAAAAAAGATTTCTTAACATTTTCAATGTTCTCCTAAAATTTGTGAAAAGAATGTACAAGATTTTGAAGCAAAATTGTTCAATTTTTCTAGATTACAAATTTTTTTTTAATTCGAGTAAGTTTAGGAGATAGTTAGAAGTTTTGAAAATTTCATAGAATAATATATAATTTGAGAAGATTATGAAGAATTAAGAAGGAAATGTAGATTTTTAAACATTTCAATCAAAAAGTTCAAACTTTTTCAAAAATTTTGAAAGATTCCCGGACAATAAGTTTCTTTCAAGATTCTTACGGAACAAATAATTATTCATTTTGAAAAATTAATTTTAAAAGAATATTTAAAAAGATTTCGAAACATTTAAAAAATTTTTCATAAATGTGAAAAAAGAGGAAGATTTTAGGGTGATTTCTAAAATCTTGTCGCATTTTTGAAAAATTGATGGAAAATTTGAATAATTTTAAAAGATATTCAGAAGTTTCATAAGTTTTAAGAAGATTGAAAAATATTATAAATTTAAAAAGATTTAAGAAATTTTTGGACAAAATGTATATTTTGGAAGATTTTGCAAAAAATGTAGAAGCTTTTTAAGAATGTTGACACTCTTGAAAAGAATGAACAAACTTTCTTATGATTCCTAGCAAAATTTAAAATAACTTTTCATTTAAAAACAAATTTATTTTAGGAGTATCTGAAAATATTTCCGAAATGTTAAAGGAAAATCGAGAAGATTTTAAGGAAAGTGTTTTTATTTTGCAGAAAAAGGAAATATTATAATCATCTTAAAGAATATTCAGAGGATTTAGAAGCTTTGAAAAATAGGATGAATGCCCTTAAAATTTTAAAACAATTCAAGAAATTTAGAATGAAGTATAGATTTTTGAAGGTTTAGACCAAATTTTAGAATATTTTTAAGATCTTATAATGGTTCGAAGAAAATAAACAAATAGGCAACTTTTAGATGATTTCATACTCAGAAAGAAAATCTTGATTTTATGTCAATTTTTTCATTTTTAAATTTTTTTCCAAATTTTAGGAAAAATTGGAGTCAACCTACCGCGCAATTGATTATGCTAGTTTAAGGAATAAAAATAATAGTCATTGATATAATGAAAATTTAATAACACATGGAAAAAATGTTCTTTTTACAGAATATGGTACATGGGTTTGTGTTGGATTCTACGAGGCTTAAAGAGGCAACAACAATTGACGGATCGCAGATCACGATGGCTTAAAGAAAAATACCTTCAGCTTTTTTTTGAAGAGGGATGTTCAGAACCAATGACTGCGGATGCTATTCGAATTTTCGGTGGACGTGATTGGTCCGTGACTGAAAGTATTGGAACTTTGTCTCCTAATAGTAGTAGTACACTCAGAAGACGAAATGTCAAAGGAAAGAAGACCAAATCCATCGGGAATATTCACGCCATGACAAAGGTGATTAATTGTTATTATTGTTATTATTATTTTTTGTTTGACGGGTTAAATTAAGTCCTGTAGCACTTCGGTAAAAAATATATTGTACTATGCCTTTTATTTTGAAACCCTGGTGAAACAGAGGTCTAAATGCGGTTCACCCTCGCTGCTAAAGTTTCATTTAAGTCCTTTAGCATGAGTACATATACCGCCAGGCGACTTCCCTTCATTGGTAATAAATTCATAATGTAATGGACTTGTGAAAATTTTGCTTTCTAAGGTGGTCTAAGCATCACTTTATTTATTTCTTCACAATTAGTGGTAACCCGCGGCTGCATCGGACTTTATAAGTACTCGCATTTGTCTAGACGTTTGGACAGGGGAGAGGAAAAGTGCAGGAAAACACTTCTCGAGTTTAGTATTTTGAATTGAAAACGTTCCAAATCAACCAATTTTAGATTAGTTAAAGTAACAGAAGAAGAATATTTCGGTTATAATGAAAAGGAATTAAACCTGTATCATTTCTAAATAAAAACGTTTAACATAAAATAATTCAAAATTGACAAATTTTAAGACAGAAGCTCTCACAATTTCAAAATTACAGATTAAAATTTCGAAAAGAAACACAATTTCAAAACGTAAAAAATAAAATATTTTCAGATTAGAATTATGAAAATTAGATTATTTTAAAAACTGAAAGGATTTAAAATTGTATTATTTCTAATTATAAGCGTTCAGCATTGACTAATTTGAAATTTAAAGCTTTTAAATTTGAATAATTTTTATTCCTAGGCGATTAAAACTTGACAGTTAATACTAGCATTTGAAAAATTAGAAAATTTTCAATCAGAAACTCTCAAAATTGAAAAACTTCAAACTAAAATCTTGAACATTCGAAAAATTCATAAAAAAGAGTTGAATTTTGAAAATTGGATTATTTAAAGTTCAAAGGAACTGAAATTGAATTATTTTCAATTAAAACTGTTCGAAATTGATTATTTAAATTTTTTAAGTGAAACAATTTCTATTTTTAAGCTTTTGAAATTGGACAATTTGAAATTGAAAACTAAATTCAATTATCAAAAACCAAAGCTTCTGAAATTCTAGAATTTAACATTTTTATTTCACAAGAAAATCATAATTTAACATTCAAATTGATCAGACAATTTTTTTGAAGATTAAAACTAAATTCACCATTACTTTCACCGTTGAACATGAAACGAAACTGAACATCATTTAAAACCGAAAAAATATTTATTGTAATATTGAAAAAATTTTATACCCATACCCTTCGAAATTTAAATTATTTGAAGTAAATTTAAATCGCTAAAAAAATTTGAAACCAAAATTCCTAATTATACTTTTTAAAATTCAGTCATTTCAATTTCAATTAAAAAATTAAAATTTATATAAAAAGGATAAATAGAAAATGTAGCGTTAAACTGGAAAATTCAGAACTGTAAAATAATTTTAACCGTTCCTAGATAAAGAAATTCTTCAATTACTGAGGTATCATTTTCAGATAGTTCAATTTTCATCTATTTTGATTTTAAAAAACAAAATTTTTAACTTTTTAGTTTTGAATTTCATTTAGAATTATTATTCATTCGTAAATCGTCCATTCAAATATTTTTCAATTTTAAATGATTTATTTTTCTAAATATTCAACTATAAATCAGACAATTTCAAGATATTACATTGAAAATTAAATTTTTCTCATATAATGTAAATCAAATAACTATACATATAGGACGGCCAAAAAATGCTGAAAAATAAAATTCCCGACACTGTACAATTCCCTAGAAACGGAAATATTAGAAATAGAAAAATTCTGAAATTATAAAATTGCCAAATTATATGAATTCTGAATTTGAAAATTCAAAAACTTTGATACCTTCAATTGAAATTTTTTCTTTTTCAAGTTGAGTTCGAAATGTTGAATATTTTGGAAAATTTGCAAATGAAAAATAATTCCATTTTCAATGCCTAGTTCTAAAATCTTCTCAATTCTAAGCCTTGAATTTGAGAAATTATTGTCTTAATTTTTATATTTTCAACTCATTCCGACGGAATTTGATTCAAAATTGTTTATTTTCGAATCCTCTGAACTCAAAAATGTGCGAATATCCAAATTTCGAAGAATTGAAAAAACCAGACAATTTTGTACGTTTCAAATTGAAAACAAGCAATTTAGAATCTTTGAATCTAAAGCTGTTAAATTTTAAAGTGACAAGTTTTAATTGAAATAAAATAATTTAGAATATTTTAACATGAAACTATTAACATAAAAACTGACTATCAAGGCTTTCAATATGAAATTTGAAAGATATAATAGTGAAATTGTCCTGATTTTTTTAATATTAGAATTTAAAACTACAATATTGTGTTTGAAATTGGAAACCAAATATTTTCAAATTTAAGCTTTTGAAGCAAAAAAACTTTAGTTTTGAGGCTTCAAAAATTAAACTATTTTAGAATTGCGCATTCAAAACTATAATTCAAATCAAATTGTAAAAATTTTAAAGATGATAAATATATTATTAAAAAGTATCATATCATGTACAATCAAGTGAAATTCAAAGTGATTGGATACATTTTTCACCTACTAAATGTTATTACTTTAAAGTTTAATTTTTCTCAAAACATTAAAAATCATATATGCTTTCTAACTGGAAACTTTCAAAATAATGAATTCAAACTTGAAGGTTTAAAAATTAAATAATTCCGAACTTCATTTAAAAATTTAAGGATTTCTATATCACTATCTTGTAATGAAGTCATTAAAAAATAATAATTTTGAAATCGCGTACTTAAGATTTTTAAAATTCAATCATGTTAATCTAAAGTGCAAAAATAATACTTTAAAATTTACGATAAAGCATTTTTATTCAAATGGAACCGTTTTTTTATATGATGTCATGCGAACGGTAGCAATTAAAATGTGGACAAAGTGAATGAAATAATTAGAAGATTATTATTAATAATTACTTTCAATTAACTTTTGATCTATTCGCGAATTTAAATTAAATCCATTTGTAACAGAATGTACACTATGGAATTTTTCTTTCTCCTTCTGTGAAAATTCATCTGGTAATGGATATTGGTTTTCAAGGGGTAGAACCACGGCACTTTAACTGTGACAAATATTAAAGTACAAGGTTTGACATTCTTTCTATATACACTTTCTAATATAAAATGTCCAAAGACGAATTAAAATTAAAAATTTTAGGCAGTCGGCCCACTGCCGGCAGAAGAATTGAGGGCCCGGATGCAAGAAGGGGACAAGCGCTCGAAAACGCGAAAAATGATTGTCTAAGCATCTTTTGATATCCAAATTTTAAAGTAGAAAACATTTAATTTTTAAAAATATGGACTCATATTGAGTAACAAGGCAAAATTTCTTTCTATTTTAAGTTTCTTCTTCGATGAATATTTTTAATTATAAAATTGAAACAGTGAAAAAGTATTTCCTCAAATTCATTTATTTTTTAAATCATAAATCTTCATAACTCAGCCAAATGTTATTTAAACCGTTTGAAATTTCACACACACAAACAGTATACTCTAGTGATGCCTAAAAAGTGATGAACAAATTTTTAACAGACAATTGTTTAATAATAATTAAATGCAAATTGAGACTGGTCGGTAATAATATTTTTTAGTTTCGCCGACATAAAGTATCCAGGGAAGTTCAAAGTTGAAGAAACTTTGAGTGAGGTATTTGTTTTTTACTATTCAAGGAAGATTTTGGAAATTTTTATATCAATTTATTATATAACTTGACGAAATTATGTATTTTATAAGAATGTATACGATGTTGGCGGCATAGAATGCTGTCTGATAAAATACCTAATTCTGTCAATTTTTAATGAATCGATCTGAAAATTTGCAGAAATCTCACCTGAATAGTGAACAACAAATTCTTTGGTGGAAGTTTTCTCCACTTTCAACTTTACTCGATACTTTCTGCCGGTGAAACTAAAAAACCTGGTTCCGAGCGGTTTCGATTTGCAATTAATTATTATTAAACAAGGGGCAGCTTCAATTTTTGTCTTCATTTTTTAGCCATCACTAAAGTATATTGCGTGTGTCTCCTGAATTTCAACAAGTTTTAATGATATTTGACTGAATAATGACGATATATGTTTTAATAAATAATTTAATTAAGAGAAACATTTATTTCACTTTTTTAATTAGTAGCAGTAGGTAATTTGCATTATTGATTATTATTAATTTATTATTCAATGACTATAAATGATTTTTCAGGATTTTTTGATTCAATGATTACAGGCCTCGGACTCGGCTATGAATTCATTTTTTTGTTCTGTTAAAATTGTATTATTTGATTCAAAATTGAATTACTTTTGGATAATTGAACTGTTTTGTTGAACAGTTGTCTTTGTGACTTGAAGCTTCAACAATTTAATTGAAATTTTATTTATTCTTGACTTAATTTTTGTTTTGTTCGAAAATTCATCTCTTTCTGAAGAAATTTAATCTTTTTTGGTTAATAATGCAGCTGTCTGGATAAAAATTAAATTCTTTCGGTTGAAAATTAACTATTTTGTGGAAAACTCAACTATTTTGTAGAAAACTCGTATTTTTGTCTCAAAAATTCAACAATCTTCTAGAAAATTTAACTACTTGGTTGAAAATATATGTATTTTCTTGAAAAATCATCTTTTTTGGTTAAAAATCAATTTTTTGGTTGAAAATTCAAATGTTTGGTTGAAAATTAATTTCTTTTATTTAAGGATTTATTTTAAAATAAAATACTTTCTTGTTAAATATCAACCATTACATTTCGCGTTAAATATTCATCTTTTTAGGTTGAAAATGTCACTACTTGGTTGAATGTTGAAATACTTTCTTAAAAGTTGATTTTTTTGTGGAAAATGCATAATTTTAGTTGCGAATTCGTTTTTTTTTTGTTAACAATTAATTCTTTTAACTAAAAATTTAACTCTTATGTTGAACATTCAACTGATTGATTAAGAATTAACTTTTTTGTTGAAAATTCATATTCTGAGGTTGAAAATTGTACTGGTTCGTAGAAATTTCGTCCTTTTCGCTTGAAAATTTAACACTTTGGAAGAAAATTCAACTATTTGGCAGAAAATTAAACTGTTTTGTAAGAAATTAGTTTTTCAAGAAATGTAGCACTGTTTAGTTGAACAATTTTATAAACTTGCATCACATCCATTGTTCAAACTATTTTGTTGAAAATGTATATATTTTGTTGAAAATTCATCTTTTAGGTAGAAAATTGATCTTTTTAGTTAAAAATTCAACTATTTGATTGTAAAATTTTTATTAGCAATTTTTGGGTAGCAAATTAATCTTCTGTGTTGAAAATTTATCTATTTTGTTGAAAAGTCAACTACTTTGTTTGTATTTCGTAATTTTCGGCTGAATTCAACTGTTTTGATTCAAAATTGAAATATTTTTTTGGTTAGGATATTTACCAGCATATTTTTTGATGAAAATTTATCTTTTTTGGTTGAAAATTCATCTACTTGGTTGAAAATAAATCTGTTTTACTTGATTCAAGTATTTTGAGAAAAATTCAAGTAAATTCTTTAATTTTGAACAATTTCAGAATCGTCTCCAAAATCAATTATTCTTCACTTCTTAATACCTAAAGTACAGTTCAATTTTTAAAATTGATAATTACAATTAATCAACTAAAAACATGTTTTTCATCCAAAATTTTTAATTCCAAACGGTTTTCATCTTTAATTGTTTAGGTCTTCAAAACTGCATTTTAAAATTCTTTTAATTAAAGTGTACGCTTAAAAATTCAGATTTTAAATGGAACACTTTTAAAGTAAGAGATTGCTAAATTAATTATTCTTATTATTTTGTAGAAGCATATTTCATTAATGAGCTGAAAATAAAAAAAATGTTGCATAGCCAGCCGTTTAATGTGTGTTTTAATGCTCTATGGTTTGTTTATTCTAATTGCCTAAAACTCGTCAGGAGCTTAGAAGAATAGCTTAATATTTTTCTGAATACCCCAGTAAATAATTCAAAGTTGAATTAATTTGTTAAATTGGTTGTTTTTTTGTTTTGTTTAGAGATTCGTCAGTTTAGGGGAAAATTCGTTTTTGTATAAAAAATTAATCTTCTGTGTTGAAAATTTACCTTTTTTAATAAAAATGTAACTACTTGGTTGAAAGTTAAACTACTTTGTCAAAATTTCATCTTTTTTATTGAGAATTCACCTCTCTTTATTGAAAATTTAACTTTTGGTTAAAAATTGGTGCATTTTTTCGAAAGTTTAATTGTCGTATGTTGAAAATTAATCTTCTCTGTCCAAAACTCAACAACTCTGTCAAAAATTCATTTTTTTGTCGAAGACTCATTATTTTAATTCAATAAATAAATTTAATTAATTTGAATTACTAAGTCCAAATAAAAATATTAATCCAAACGGCATAAAAGAGTGTTTTTACGAGTTTTCTAATGACTTTATTAAATTTTAATTAATATGGCCGGACTAAGTTGGGTAGAAATCACGCCCTCTGCCGCACAGTTCGACGAAACGAGATATTGGGGTTCAAAAAGTTCTAGAGATCGTATTTCCTAACCGATTTTAAACTTTATTTTTTTCAGATCAGTGCTCATTAAATTTAAAGGGGGTCTGCCATAGCCGAGTTAAAAAGCAAAATATAACTAATTTATTATTTGAGTTGAAAAATTAAGAAAAAAAACATCATTTTTTATATTTTTTTCTATCTACTTTTCTTCGTTTGTTGATATTTTCTCAAAAACAGATAGAATTAATACATATACTCTCCATAAAACAAAATTTATATTAAAGATTAAATTTGTGTATTTCTTGAATTTTTATAAAGAAATTAATGGATGAAATTGACATTTGCCGTATTATCGGTGTTTGAATGCATTATTTATACTCATTTTTTCGCCGAATCACGTAAAAGTAATAATTAATTATGACTAATAACTAACCGAGAACAGTCATCATTGTTATGAATAATTTTTATAAACATATTCCCTTACATCGAAATTTTGAACACAAAAACTTTTTATTTTCTACGGAATCATTTCATTTTATCTCAAGCATAACAGTTCCATATAAGATATTACCACTTAACAGCAATTGATATTGTTGTGAAGAATTTTTCTAAAAAATTATCATTGTTATAAGCAAATTTACTTATGTCGTATTTTGAACAAGAAAATGTTTCTTTTCTACTAGATCGTTTTTTTTTCATCTCAAGAATAATATCGTGATACAAAAGATTAATATTGGACCACAATTGTTATTGTTATACACAAATTCACGCGCTTTTTATTTTTAAACATAAAAGATTTTTATTTTCTCAACCCGAAAATTCATATTTTTTGGGGATACTTCAACTATTTTTGTAGAAAATAAGGTTTTTTGTTGAAAATTTATATTTTTGCGTTAAAAATTCACCTTTTTGGTTAAAAGGTCATACATTTTGTTCAAAATTCCCCTTTCTCGGTAGAAAATTTTTCGTTGTAGTTGAAAATTAATCTGCTTATTAGAAAGTGGAATTTTGTTGTTGAAAATTCATTTTTTCGGTTAAAGATTCATAATTTTAATTAAAAATGTATTTCTTTGGTTCAAAATTTAACTATTTTGTTGAAAACTAGTTTTATGTTTGTCGATAATTATTTTTTTCAACCGAAAATGCATTCATTCTATTTTTGGTATTATGCCTGTTTAAAATTCGTTTGTCAAGGTTTAAAAATAAGCTTCTCGGTCTAAATTTTATTTTTCTTTGAAAATTCGACAAATTTGTTTGAAGTTCACTTCTTTGTCAAATGACTATTTGTTTTGGTTGAAGATTCATAGTTTTATTTTTAAAAATTGTCTATTTGGCTAAAATTGAATTTTTCAAACTAAACATTTTTTGGTGAAAATTCAACTTTTTTGTTACTTTATTTTTTTTTACTGACAAATCATTGTATTAGTTGAAAATTCATCTCTTTGGATGACCATTCAACTATTATGCTGAAAATTCGTTTTTTATGTTGCAAATTATTTTTTTAACTAAAAATTCGTCTATTTCCTTTTTAGTTGAAAATTCATCTTTTTTACTTGAAAATTAGACTATTAGGTTGAAAATTTATGTATTTCGTTGAAAATGTCTTTTCGACGGTAGAAAATTCATCTTCTCGGCTGAAAGTTCATATTAGAAAGCATTCGTTGAAATTTCTTTTTTGAGATTCATAATTTGAGTTGAAAATTTGTTTTTCTCTTTATTGAAAAATTAATATTGTGAGTTAAAAATTGATTTTTTATTGGTGAAAACTCAACTTCTTTTATGAAAGTTAAACTAGTTTGTCAAAATTTCATATTTTATTTGAAAATTGATCTCTTTGGTTAAAAATGTATATATTTTGTTGAAAATTAGTTGTTTTTTTTTGTAGAAAATTAATCTTCTCTGTCGAAAATTCAACTACCTTGTTGAAAGTTGAACTTCTTTGCCAAAAATGTACTTTTTTGTTGAATACTCATCATTCCAAATGAAAATTCATCTCTTTGATAAAAAATGTACTTGTTTGATGAAAAATAAGGTTTTAAATTGAAAATTCATTTTTTTCAACTCAAAATTCAACTATTGCATATTTGGTTGAGAATCAATCTTTCTTAGATGATAATTCATCTATTTAATTGAAAATACAACTACTTAGTTGAAAGTTGAGCTACTTTCTTGAAAATTCGTTTTTTGTTTGTTAAACATTAGTTTTTCCAACTAAAAATTAAAATATCCGATTTTTGGTTGAAAATTATTATATTTTGATCAAAATTCGTCTTGGTTGGTGGAAAATTATTCTTCTCTGTTGAAAGTTCTTTTTTTTGGCTGAAAACTCAACTACTTAGTTGAAATTCGAATTAATTTGCAAACAATTTATTTTTTGGTTTAGAGACTTATCATTGTAGATGAAAATTCGTTTTTTTTCAATAAAAAATCAATAATCTGTGTTGAAAATTAATCTTTGTTTTTGGTACGAATTCAACTACTTGGTTGAAAGTTAAACTACTGTGTCCAAATTTCATCTTTTTTATTAAAATTTCAACTTTTTCGTTGAAAATTGATGCAGTTTGTTGAAAATTGTTTTTTTATCTCATAGAAAATTAATTTCCGATGTTGAAAATTGAACAACTTTTTTTAACTATACTTCTGCGAAAATTTATTTTCTGTTGTTGAAGATTTATTATTCCAGATGAAAATTTATTTTTTTGATAGACAATGCAACTGTTATATAAAGAATTAGTTCTTTCATTGTAAATTAATTTTTTCTACTGAAAATGTAAGTATATAATTTTTGGATAATAATGAATCTTTTCAAGTTGACAATTCAATTACTTGCTTGAAGTATCAACTATTCAGTTAAAAGTTAAACTACTTTGTTGAAAATTCGTTTTTTTGTGTTAAAATTGAATTTTTTCACTGAAAATTGAAATCTTCCATTTTCTTTTTAGAATTAATATGCTTCTGTAGATTTTTTTTGTTAGGTAGAAAGTTAATCTTTTTTGTTGAAACTTCAACTATGCTTGGTGAAATGTTGAACTCAATGGCAATCTTCTGTATGATAATATTATTCTAAAGAAATTTATTTATTCAACATCGTTTATAACAATAACAATTTTTGTTGAACGATAATCTCTTGTGTCACGATATCATTCTCGAGATGAAAAGAAACGCTCCCGCAGAAAAGAAAATTTTTCTTGTTAAATATGCAACATAAGTGAATTTCTTTATGAAAATTGTCTATAACAAAATCAGTTATTGTTCAAGGGCAATATATTATGCTGTGTTCCTTTTCAGAACAACGAAAAATTTCGATTAAACCTAAAAATAGCCATTAGAAAGCGATTGATCACTCTTTCGATTTCTAAGCAATTTTTCAGGGGTAATCCGCTCGATAGTGAAGATATAACTCAAAACTTCACTTAACTTTATTGCAAAGCTAACGCTATTAATTTCTATATTTATTAGGTACAGAAATAATTGAAGGAAATAAAAAAATCACCCTTAGCTTGATTGGATTAATGATTGATAGGAAAAATCTAGCTGAAAGGAATAGAAGAGTATAAAAAGTGATATAAAAGTGGACAAAGAAATAGTTGATTAGTGGCAACATTTATGGAAGAGTAAAACCTTTAGAATATCGAAATAATCTTTTGAATGATCTAATATATAGAATGGTTCTTTGAAATGATTATAGGATCTGAGCTTCAAGCAATACGATTCCTCGGCGGACGGAGGATTATCAATGGCCCCTCTGCATTATATAACAGGAAGTAGAGAATCTTTAACTAAAGTCGTTCCAGCATCTCCCCGAGGAGGCAGAGACAGGATTCCAACTCGCAGTCCTCCTGGATCCGCAGAACGTATTGTCACCTCTAATTTGCCTTACTCCAGTTTACAGAGGTAATTCGACATACAACATAATCGATTAGCGGAGCCAATCGAACGGATAATAGCTTGATTTAATTGCTTTACCAAAATCTTACTCGATTGGCTCAATAACCACAATCCTAATGGTGATTAATGTTACTGAAAATTGTGCTTTGTGTGCTGCGAATGATTAATTGGAACACAAATTAATATTAATTACAAATTCAAATAATTACACAGGACGACAAAATTTGTAGCCGAAAACCGGACTACTATGTCAGCAGAAAAAAATTCTAAATATATGGGACAAATTACATGTTGCAGATCAAGGTTTTGCCTATACTGATAAAAAGTTTCGAAATTTTTAGTCGATTACACTCAGAGAAAAAGTTGTCTTGAATCAAAAACATCTTCCTCTTTCCGTTTTTGTTTTGAACCACTTGAATATCTTTTTTACACAAACTGCAAGATTAGACTGTAAGATTAGATGAAGTTTGTCCGAAAAGGACACTGTTTTCTGCAAAAAGATTCTGTTTGAGGCAAATGAAATTCCTTTTAACTTTAAATTCAAAAGGAAATTCGATTTGTGTCAAGAAGCATCCTTCTCACACAAGAGGAAATTTCTCTGAGTGTAGCAATTATTTCTTGATGAATGAAAGTTTAAAAAGTACCAATATTATTAGTTAGTCGCTTAAAAAAGTTACAAGAAGTCTGCAAGAAATATATTAATTTCTTTGCTCCTTTTTGTGCACAATGGTACATTTCAGAGTCGAAACTAAACATTTGCTATTAAATTAATAATAACAGCCAAAAATGTACAATTTGCTTCAAGAATTATCTCCATACGTTGTTTAGTTTCGGAAATGATACTTCACTACTCTTTTCATTAAATTAATAAAAGATTATTATTTCTGACTCTAAAATTCATGATTTTGAACAGAAGGGATAAGAGAAATTCATATATTTTTTGCAGATTTTTTGTAATTTATTTTTAGGGACTAACAGCTATTCAAGGTTCGAGTATCATGAAATGATTTTAAGATAATGCTACTTTTTAATCTTTCGCTCATCACGAAATGATTAATAATCTACTGAAAATTTCAAACCTGTCTATCAGTATAGGCAATACCTTCATCTGCAACATGCACTTCATCTTATATTCTTAGAATTTTTTTCTGCTGAGATTTTCACTATAATCCGTACAAAAATTGAAGCACCTACATTTCTTTGGACAGATAGTAGGTGACCCCTAAGGATTTTGAAGTTCTAATAAATCCGTTGTCCCAATTTTTCCTATACGTCAGGATTTTAAGATATCCTCTCCTAGAAGTAGAAAAATGGCTATTTTTGGCTATATTTGAAACAATACACAGTGTTTGACACGTTGCCATCAAAACTGTTTTTTCCTTAATATTTATAATGCGTTATTGTTACTGTTACTAAAAAAACTAACAGGCTACCTTGTCATTACTTCTTTTTGATAAAGTTTTCAACACGGCCCCTGATGAAAAAAATTTTACAAAAAAGTACAAAAGAATAAAAGCGTTTTTACAGGAACTTACAAATAAACTCAATATATTACAACTGAAATGACTGTAAAGTACAACTTTCGTCTATTATTCGGTAGACTTTTGTACTCTTTTTTTATCTTGTTGTATGTTATTGTAATTTTAAATTAAGATGTGTATGTAAGATGTGTATCGCTAGTACAAACAAACGAATCTTCCATGTTTAAACTTTAAAGGAATGGTAGAATAGTAAAAGAAAATAATTGTTGAACAAAAAAAAACTTCAGTTTTGAGCTTTTTCTAAGTATGTATTTAAACATTACATTAGAAGAGCTCCAAACGTACATTTTTAATTCTATGAATTACAATAATTATTGTCTCTTAGTATTCTACCATTCCTGTAAAGTTGAATAATGGAAATTTTTTTGTTATAGCAATCATTTGCACATCTTAATTTAAAATTACCTGATTGTGATATTCTAAATATCTATGGTTGATCATGAACCAATCTGTTTAGATTATTACATTTTCCAATTAGAAAAAGAAACAATAAAAAAAAAATGTTGTCATACTAGGTAAAAAAAACCTTTTGACTGCAAAACCTGTAATTTTGGTTGCAATTTATAGTATTAACATTATTCTTAGTTCAGTTTTTCAATATTTCAACTTATTTAAAATTTTTACTATTTTTTAAATATGTTTAATTTTCCACAATAATTCACGTGAAATTAAAAGTATTTTTATGATCTAAAACACCTAACTCAAAAAAAAATTTAATACTGCAGCTTTCTGCAACGCCTTGTAGGTTTTTACAAAAAAATACAAACAAATTATTAACAAAAAGTTATAGAAATGTTCAATTCATAGAAATTTGTACTTCATTGTCCTTTTTGTTACGTTTTTACAACAACAGAAAATACAAAAAAAAAGTTCCATTTCTATTTAATTTTATGTTTTCATTCAATTTTCTTTATTTTTGTACAAGTTGTAACGAAAAATTACAATTGTAGAAATGTTGTACTTCCTTGTAATTTTATAAATTTTAAATTATTTTATTTCTGTAATTAAATAAAGAATTTTAGATTCATAATCCATGAAAGGTTTTTATTTTATACTATTATTAATTCTAAATCACAAAATTTGCATAGAATTTCTTTTACTTTTAATGAGACTATTTTTTCAAAAAGTTTGTCACTCAAACGAAACATTTTAACAATAAAATTAGGTCCTGCTATCCCGAAAAAAATTAGGCTACATGTATATTTCCGATGTAGCAAAAAAATTTCCACAAAGTTACGAATATTTAAACCTTGACATATTAACAGAAATTTTGTTTAATATTGCAAAACATAAAAACAGTGGGGTTTTTCAGAAAATCTGCTGTAGTTTTTTCTTCGAATTTTGAAAATATTAAAAGAAGATTTTCTGAAAAGCCCGCCTTTTTTTGTGTTTGGCAAAATTTTTCAAAAGTTTTTGTTCAATGAAGGCATCCTGGCAGCTTTATGCGAGCTAAATCATTTTTTAAGTCAGGGGAATTTTTTTTCGGAAAATATAATTCACGAATTTTTCTCAATAACGATACATAATGTCACAAAAGAGAAAGAAGAATTTTTTGTAGAACTTTTTTAGATGTGCAAACTTATTTGTTAAAATTTGTTTGTATGTGTCATTCGTTGTTTTCGAGAAAAATGCGATAATTTGATTTTATGAAAAAAAAAATTCTCCTGACCACAAAAATGATTTAGCCCACATAAAACTTATAGAATGTCTTCTTTATAGAAGGTCAAGTTAAAAAAAGAGCGTTGTGTAGGTTTTTTGAGAAAATGGTCTTATTATATTTTCAAACAAATCGTCACCAATTTGTTAATTTTGAATATTTTTTAATTTTTTAAACGTATTGTGAAAGAGGACGGCAAAAAACTAGCAAAGATCCGCCATATTGAATTTTGTGAATTTGAGCTCAAATTCGGATTCAGAAAACTTAAAAAGTGTCAGACACCAAACCCTTTCTCAATCGAATAACACAATTTTATTCGCTTTCTTCACCTTCTGTACTAGTTTTTTAGTGTAAAACTAAAATGGTAAAAAACTAAAAAAAAAACTAGAAAAGAACTAAAAAAACTAAAACCTCGGAGAAAAAAAAATCGTTTCGGGATGGTAAGAATTGTAAATGAAAAGTAAAAAGGAGTACCAAACGATGATGTAAGCAGTTGTAAAAAAAATCGCTGCTCGTGTTATATTGTTTTAAATATGGCTGAAAATGTCCGTTTTTACTTCTAAGTTTGGATATCTCGAAATCCTGACGTATATGAAAAATTTTGACAACGAATTAGTTTATAGTTTATATATTTTTTTCGGCCATTATCATAGACCAGTCTTATAGAAATATGTTTTTGCACACTGCCAAGAGATTGTATCGGACCACTAACCGTGGACCTATTAATAATCCCCCTTGACTTTGAATGTTAATAGCGCCTTCCAGAATATAGCTCAAAAAATATTTTTCAAACCATTGGAAAATTTATTAAATTCGGTGTTAAATGAGTCTAACTATAAGTAATTTGTACTCTTAGGCATTAAATTATCATGCGAGAAAGACAAAAATAAAATTCGGATTTTCAAGGAATTTTGTACCTCAACTTCAACTCTTGGTACGAGTTAGGAAAATGAATGTATTAATTCAATGTTTCACAAACGTGATCTTTAAGATTTTGTTTTTCATATGAGCCACTAAAGATTGAAAAATCTTCACGGGTTCATTATATAATATTTTTGTTTTATTTTAGCATGCTAAATTTGAAATACATAACCGCTTCTGCGAAAAGTTGAAGTTGAATTATAAAATTCGCAATTTCATTTTTTTATTTCTCACTTTATAATACAATACCTACAAGACCAAATTACTTGAACTAAGTTTCATTTAACGCAGAATTTAATAAGCTTTCCAAAGATTTTTCGAACATATTTTTATCTATATTTTGGGCAACGCTATCATTTTTCAAAGTCGAGCCTAATTTTTAACACCTGGATAGTGATCCGATACTGTCCGTCGGTAATGTTCGCTGAAAATAAGGGGATATAGGTTTTTTTTAATTACCATAGCGACATTTGTATATTTTTTAGGAATATTCAAAAATGTCAAGGGTAAAATGAGTGTTTTTGCAAATTTTTAGTTATTAAGGATTTTCTCGGGTTCGTTTAGCCAATTTTACACACTCTTTTGAAATCAACATTAAATAAAAAACAATAAAAGGTGGTTGATTCGTATCAATTTCTTGAATCGAAAAATATTATTATTATTATTATTTATAGTCTACTTACCATAAATTTCCCATTTAGCATTTTTTCGATTTTCAGTAGAAACAAATTATTTTTGATTTTTTAAAGCTATAACGATTTTTTTAATAGGAAATTATTATTATTATTATTCATAGTCTACTTATAATACATTTCTTATTTGGTATTTTTTTGTTTTTCTGAAAAGAAAAATTTTGTTTCGCTTGAAATGCAAATACACGCCAGGTTATAAATGTGTGGTCAGTTGATATATATTACCAATAACTCCTGAACATTTGAACAAGAAACAGAAATGTGTTTTGAGAAAATTTCGAATTTTAAGTTTTGAAAATATCGAAGTAGCTTTGCTACTTTTTACCCTTTCTATTTTTTTCACTTTTCTCTCGAAAAAATGAAAGATATTTGATAAACTGAAACAAGAAATACCTTAAAATTTCAAAAATTGCAAAAAGGGCAAGGTTTGAATTTAAAAATTCAAAAATAATTTCTTTCTCTCGAAAAAAAAATTCTAAATAGAAATTCATTCAGTATTTCTTTAAATTTCTTTTATGGGTTTTGAAAGAGTGCGAAAAACTAGTTATTTCTTAAACAACGAAAACCTTTATATTTTAGAACTTGTAAAATAGCACGGGTTTTAATGTGAAATTTGCAAAAATCTTATTTTACATACCCTTACAATTCAAACATATTTCTAAAAAATGTAAAAATGTAAAAATGGTAATTAAAAAAAAATATGTGTCTCCTTATTTTTTTCGATTTAAAATGGATTTGATCAATATATATATATAATACTTATACGAATGAATTATTAATGATTAATAAAGAGGAACGGGCTATGTTAACGTAAGATTTTAGGTAAAAATGAGCATTAGTGGTCCAAAAAATCTACTTTCAATTTTTGGTGAACGGTCCCTCCGAATTTGTTCATTTGCCGGGACAAGAGAAGCTCAGTTTTCGAAAAAAGTGGAAAAGAGAAGGACTTATTATAAATTTTGTGTAAAATGAACTCTTGTCACTCCGTAAGGAATGTTTACGGAATATTCTCCGCCGTATAACTTTTAATTTTGCTTCATTTCATTGTGCCCGGGAAATGCCCCAAAGAAATTTCAAATAGCAGTTTCATGTAGAATTCATGATAAATTCGATATTTTTTTGATTTGTTTTTATTCAGTATGTGACAAGTTTTTCATTATTTATAAACTAATTAGTAATTGTTCAAACAATTATCTCTTAAACTATGTCGCTTATTATTTATTATTTCCTTATCCCAACCAAATTTATCTGAAAAACTAACTATCCATAACGTACTGGTAGAAATTGTTTAAAAAAATTATTAGTGTTTAAATAATTAGAATTTAAGTTCTGAGATACAACAATACTGAAAAACATGCGATATAGTGTAAGAGATTTTTGAAAAACTACAATTTTGTTCGCATTTCCTATGAAAAGCTGCAATCAAATGATTATTAATTGTTGGTATAATTTCGAAATGTTGTTTACAAAAAATATTACTCTTAACAATTGTCAGTTTTGTCATTAATTCCAGGAAATAATAACTTTTCATGATTTGGTGGAGAAAAAGTGATACAGAAAGAAATTGTTTAAACAATTGCAAAATATTTAAACAAAAAATATTACTATTAACATTGATTGACTGTATCATGTATCCCGAAAAACAATAACTCTTCACGACTTACAGGGGCAAACATTCTTCAAACAAATAATGATTAATAATAATAATTGCCTTCGGGAACATTGCCCCAGAATTTAAGTAAATTCTAATCTAATTGTTTAAACAGTTGAAAATCGTTTGAATAATTGAAAAATGTATTGAACAAAAAAATTATTCCTATACAAAATTACTCTCAACATTCGTTAATTGTGTCATTAATTCCAGGAAGTGATAACTTGTTACGATTTTTCGGAAAAAATTATACAAAACGAAATTGTTTAAATAATTGAAAAATATAGCATATAGAGACTACAAGATAGGTAATGTAAAGTCTTGGGTTCAAGTTCTAGTGGAACCAGAGAAAATGTTTTCGTGTCTGAAAGACAAAAAATCAATATTTTAAAATATTTGATTCAAGACCATGTAGAGAAAAACAACTAACATGAATTATAATTACTTACAAAATATGTTAAACAATTATTACTCTTGACATTGATCAACTGTATAATTTATTCCGAAGAACAATAACTGTTCACAATCAACAGGGAAAAAATTTTGTTTAAACCAATGATAATTGTTTGAACAATTGAAAATTATTTAGAAAATACTTTGAAACTTCTAAATTAACGAATAAAAATAATTCTTGTTCAAAAAAATATAAAAAAATGTCGACTTTATCATGAATTTGACATAAAACGGCTATTTTGCATTTTTTGGGGCATTTTCCGGGCACAATACAAGAGGGATGCAAGTGTTAAAGTTTAAAGTAATTGGGTCGAGATTATTCTTTCAAAATTTCTTAAGAAGTGGCTAAACAATAATTTACAAAAAGTTGATAATGAGTAATTATTTTCCCCATTTTTTTGGATAGTCGGACAGATTGAAGTGGATCGTTTTTCCAAAAATGAAAGAAAACAACTAATGAGCAGTTGCCAATTTTAATTTTGATAGTTTCATAACAATGTGGCAAATATGTTTATCAAATTTTGGAACAAATTAAGAACCAGTACATTATTTATTTGTTCTAAATGCACTTTTAATTATAAGAGATGCAAGCTTGCTAGCAAATAACTTTTTACAAGTAATTTCCAATCACTTTTTTCACTTGGAAATTAAATTTTTCATATATTTCTCACATAGCTCATTCTTTTTAGTTGTTTCCCATTTGTCGCAACCAGAAACAATTTAAGATTTTTTAAATTATAATTCAAATTTTAGAAATATTTAATATCAGTTTTCAATGTAACATTAAAAAATTGAGCACTATATCTTAAAAATCTTATCAGAATGGAATAATCTCTTTGAAACTCTTATTAAATATTCTAAAGTGAAAATTTAAGTACTGACAAATTTCAAAATTTCAAAAGTTGAATAATTTCATATTGAAACTGTATATAATTTTGAAAATTGTTAATTGAATCATTCATGATTCTGTATTTTTTTCAAATTTTGAGATACGAAAGTCGAATAATTTTAAATTGAGAACATTCGATTAATTTGACATTCAAATATACACAAAATGTCAAATTTTGAAATTGGAAAATTACCGAATAAAATGATAAGGACCCGCAAGTTCCTTATGGAAATTGGGTTACGGTTGAGTTGACCTGGTTGACTTGGTAATTCTGCAGTATATATGAAATAGAGCAAATTCAATAATTATTCCAAATTAAAATTGACTGATTCTAAATTTGCGAAGCGTTTAAAATTAAATATTTTAACATTAATTTGAAAGTGAATATCTTTTATAATTGTTAATATTTAAAGATGAGTAATTTTTAAATAAAACCTTTAGTATTAATCAGTTAATAATAATAAAATTGAAAACTTTTATTGTGAAGCCGCGTTTTCTACGTTCTTGAGCTTATTGTCGCACTTTCGTCCACTATCATAGTTGGCAAGCTTGTAGATGAAATAAATTTAAAATTTTAGAAACAAAGTTGATGCAAAAAAGTTTGCTGGTAAATTAAAAAGATTTCTAAAAAATTTTATGTATATTGCCGTAATTTCGCTTTTTATTAAATAATTTATTATTTGAAATTACACATCTGCAACAAAAGCTTTAGTCGTCAGCACACTTGTGAAAGTCCACTGTCCTGTGATCAAATGAGCAATGTTTATTATTTTTTCAAACACAGGCACTTTGTTCCCACATTTCGATTTCGATTTGTTTGAAAAATTAATTACCTCAATTCCAATTTATACTTATTCAGAGTTTTAGAATACTTATTCTTCACACTCATAAAAAAACAAAATGTTTTCTTGAACCAATAAAAAATGAAAATTTGATTGAGTCAACAGAATATTTGATTGACCCAACAAAATTTTTGTTTGATTGAACCAAATACTGTATCTACTAAAAGATTTGGTTAAAGCGACCATATTGTTTTCTCAGTGCAAAATTACATTATATTATCTAGTTAAAATAGTGCTGAAAATGTAATTTTCCCTAAGTAATGCAATGTTCTAATTTATCATCTTAATTGGAATTAAGATCTCGCCGCAACGTTAACTCGAGGAATTTGCTTGTGAGTGACAACATTCTAATTCTAGAACTTAACAAGATTATATGGTATGCTTGTTAATAGTTCATGCGAAAATTATCATATCTGGTAGTTAAACACTTCAAGGGTCGCATAACTTTCTGCTGAAGAAATATTGTATCAGTACTCAGGGATCGTCCATAAATTACGTTACAAATTTCAGGGGGAGGGGGTCACGCTAAAAACTATTTGCATAATTTGCATTATTATGTAAAAAAGTAAGAGAAAACATGATTCTAAAAACAATATGAATATCGTGCAACAATTTAGATTCAAAAATTTACATCTTCGTTTAACTAAACATTCTACATATTCGGTTTTCTAATCATATCAATTCAGGGTAAAAATAATAGTGATCCGCATTTGTACCCCTGATCTGAATTAGGTTCTCTTGCCCTACTTCCTGAACATGATTACTTGTTACATTTTTGGTCACTGCTAAAGTAAATTGAAGTTCCTGCGAATTTCCTTTTTTATATACGGAAATATGCGCTACATACGAAAAATTTAAAAGAATTTTCAAAATATAAATCAGCGCTGTCATTTTTACTATTTACAAGTGAACACTTTGCATTTGAAAATCTAATACATTGAATACATTTTAAATTTACACCTTCAAAATTGAACTATTCCAAAACAAAAATCATTTAAAATTGCCTAATTTTTTACAATATAACAATAATTATTGAAAAGTCTTCAATTTTAAATATTCTGAATTGAAGAATTTTAAATTGCAAATCGTTCAAATTATTCTTCAAAATCATCACAATTTAAGATTTTTTACTTATACATGTTTAAAATTGGAGAATTTTAATTTGCAATTCGTCAAAGTGGAAGAAATTTCCATTGTAATTTTAAAACGTGAACTATTCCAAACAAAATGTTCCAAATTAAAAACCTTTGAAATAAAAATCCCAAAAATTAAATAATTTGCAATTATCTTTTTTCAAAATTAAAACATTTTCAATTATAACTCTTCAAAATTGCCGATATTCAAATTGTGAATCTTTTAAAATCAAAGTTTTCATCATTTTGAAAATTTACAATTAAAAGATATGTAATTTTGATGATTTGTTTTCGAAAATTACTTCAATTTGGACAATGTAGAATTGAAAATTTAACTTTGGAATTTCTAAATCATCCAAATGGAAGAATTTTCATTTATACATCTTTAAAATTGAAGACTTTTCAACTATAACTTTTAAAAATTGCAAATCTTCGAATTGGCTTGATTTATCTTTTAAAAATGAAGATTTAAAAATTGAAAAAATTTATTATCAAAAAAATTGTAATGGTAATGATCGATTTTTAAAATTAATCAAATTTTGAAGATTTAGAATCGAAAACCTGACTTATGATTCCTAAAACTATCCAAATTTAAAAATTTTTATTTCTACATCTTTAAAATTGAAAAGTTTTAAATTGTAACTTCTCAAAGTTGTAGAACATTGAGTGG
>JAABKJ010004162.1:0-24775 GCA_011634705.1 Andricus grossulariae
ATAATATATAATATAATATATAATATGATATATAATATAATATATTATATATATATAGAAAATATATGGACAAAAATATGAACAAAAAAATATGGAGATACAATAATACAGTATACGTAATGAGCGTTGACATAGACGAGTTTTCATTGAAACCACCGAACAACTAAGAAAAAATTACATTTTAATATACTATGATGAATTTTATTAATGTTTAGAATTTCAGTATGTGAGTTAAAAAAAATATTGCGAAATTTGTTTATAAAAGTGGACTCAATAATACGTCATTGATAACTATTTTTTTCAGTAGCTAATATTTTAATATTTAAAAAATCAAAATAATGACTAAATTTTCATGAATGTTGTGAAACCTGTGTTAAAATTCCCAACTTTACAATCCCTTTTGTGTTCGCCAAATAAATTTTCAATGGAGTCACTGTCTTTCTTCTTCAATAAATAATTATCTAGAGCATTTGTGTTTCTAAAATAAACATTAATATTAATTTTCTTCAAACTCCTTAACCCTTCAGATAAACCCTGAATGTAAGGCAAAGTTACGTTTAATTTGAATTTATTGTAAGTGTCACTCCATCTATTATTTTACTACTATTATTGTAAATCTCATGAATACGTTCTGTAATAATATCATTAACAAAATCAAGCGGATAGTTATTATGTATCAAGGTTGTTTTTGATTCATTTAAATTTTCTTTTCTATATTGTATATCACTTTATTTAACGTATATGTCTACTGAACCTGTAATTAAACCAATTTTATGACCAAATAAATTATGAAAATTATAGTTTAAATATCTGCCAGACCAAGAAGGTTTTTAATACCAGTTGGTTAGTAAATCACCGTTTTGTGTTTTAATGATTTGTAGATCAAGATAGTTAATAACGTTATTAATCTCACGCTCATGAGTAAAATATATACAATCTTCAATGATATTAAACACATTTAAGAAAGCTTCAATCTTGTCAGTAGGAACAATAGCTAAAATGTCGTCTACGTACCTTTTTTATAAAATAGGTGTGAAATCTAATAATTTTAGAGCTCTTTTTCAACATCTTGTGAAACTAAATCAGAAACAGCTGGGGAAAGAGTTGAACATAGGGCAACCCGTAATTTGTTTATAAAATTTATCATTAAAGGAGAAAACAATACCATTAAAAACCTTTCTGGTAGCAATTAATCATTCTTTTTTTAATCTTTGTTAAGTTATGATTTAAATTCAGTTTTTCTTCAATGCAATCTAAAGCAAGATCTAGTGGGATGCTATCAGACATGGACACATCTAAAGAAACTATTGAATGACTTTTTGGTACAATAATATTTTTTCAAATATTTTTAAATTCTCAACTATTTTTAACAAAAGAACTAGTGTTAATATAAACAGGTTTTAGAATATTTGAAATATACTTAGATAGATTGTAAGTGGGAGATCCAACAGTAGAAACAATCAGTCTCCAACTTAAATTAGGTTTGTGGACTTTAGGAAGAGCATAAGCTTTTGTTATTGTGAATTGTTTTGCTATTGCGAACAATTGTGCATTTTAAACGATATGCACATTGATTTTATTATTTATTCATTTATTATGATTCATTTTCAATAGTTGCAACCATATTGGTTTTAATATTCTTGTATAAAATATCATTCTTAAGAATGTTTTCAACTATACTGTTATAATCTTCTCTGTTAGCAGCGACCGTTAAGTTACCTTTATCAGCCTTCGAAAAAATTAAATCTTTATGTTTCTTTTGAAAATCTTCAACTGACTGAACAGATTTTTCAAAATTTTTCAATTTATTATTATTTTCATGATTTGAAACTATTTGAGTAACAGTTTCACGAATATTAAATTTTACATCTTCTTTAATATTTTCAATAGAATTTTCATATATTTGGAACCAAACTATTGATTTTATTTTATGAACATTTAAAGGAACTTCAAATTTGTTTTCTAAAGCTAAAATTTCAGCAATCTCATCAGGGATTTCAACAGTTGATAAATTCTTGAAATACTTGTTTAATCTAAAATCAGACTTTACAATGTTTTCAATTTCTAAGCGTAGACATTTAGTTTGAAAATTAAATTTAGTTTTTTAAAATTTAGAAATCAAATTATAATTTGAATTATGTGCATTAAAGTTATTTATATTTTGTCGAATATGTTTCGGAAATAAGGCATTATTTATGCACCTTATTACGAAAGTACGCTGTTTTTTAAGAATAACTAATTTAAACTATTTTGTTGAAAATTCGTCTTTTTGGTTGAATTCAAATGTTTTTTATTTAAAATTAAAATCTTTTTTGGTTGAAATATCGAATATTATATTATTCGTTGAAAATTAAACTTCTTCATTGGATGTTGAGTAACTTTGTTAAAAAATAATTTGTTGTTAAAGATTCATCGTTTTAGTTGAAAATTCACCTTTTTGGTTGAAAATTAGTATATTTTAAGGAAATTAATTTTTTAAAGTTAAAATTTAATTAGGTTCAATATTTTAGTACAAATTAAATCTATTCTATTTTGTTGAAAACTATTTTTTGTTTTTGTTATAAATGTATAGTTGAAAATTCAACTTTTTCACTGAAAAATGTGTATGAGTTTTTTTTCTTTCTTTACTGAAAAATCTTCATTTTATGAAAATTCATTTTTTTGGTTGAATATTCTTCATTTTTAGTTGGAAATTAGTATTTTTTGAGAAAATTAATTTTTTAACTGAAAATTTAATTAGGTTCCTTATTTTAGTCAAAAAATCAATTTATTCAATCTATCTATCCTATTTTGTTGAAAAATATTTTTTGTTTTTGTTAAAAATGTATTGTTGTTTTAGTTAAAAATTCAACTGTTTCACTAAAAAATTTGGATGAGTTTTTTTTCTTTCTTTACTGAAAAATCTTTATTTTATGAAAATTCATTTTCTTGGTTGAATATTCATCATTTTTAGTTGAAAATTCATCTTTTTGATTGAAAAGTAGTATTTTTTAAGAAAATTAATGTTTGTAACTGAAAATTCAACTATATTCATTATTTTAGTAAAAAATTCAACTTATTCAATCTATCCTATTTTATTTTAAAAATATCTTTTGTTTTTGTTAAAAACGTATTGTTGGTTTAGTTGTAAATTCAACTTTTTCACTAAAAAATTTGTATGAGTTTTTTTTCTTTCTTTACTGAAAAATATTTATTTCATTAATTTTTCTAACTGAAAATTCAACTAGATTCATTATTTTAGTAAAAAATTCAATTTATTTAATCTATCTATTCTATTTTTTTGAAAAATATTTTTCGTTTTCGTTAAAAATGTATTGTTGTTTTAGTTGAAAATTCAACTTTTTCACTAAAAAATTTGGATAGGTTTTTTTTTCTTTCTTTACTGAAAAATCTTTATTTTATGAAAATTCGTATTTTGGTTTGGAAAATTCAACTTTTGGTTTGAAATTTCTACTATTTTATTAAAAATTCTTTTTTTTTGGTTGAATATTCATCATTTCTAGTTGAAAATTCATCTCTCTCGTTGAAAATTCAAGTGTTTCATAGAAAATTGTTCTTTTTGGTTGAAAATTTGAATTTTGTGGTTAAAAATTGTACCATGTTGTTACAAATTCATTTTTTTTGAAGATTCATCGTTTTAGTTCAAAATTGGGCTATCCAAAAAAAAAATATTTCACAAATAATATATTTTGTTGAAAATTCGTCTTCTCCGTAGAAAGTTGATATTTGCGGTGTAAAACTTGAACTGTTTTGTAGAAAATTCATATTTTTGGTTGAAAATTTTTTTTTTTTTATTGTTTTGACAGGAAATTTAGAACCAAAACCTTAACAAAGTCGAATTGTGCCAAAATTTATTTTCGAACTTAATTTATTATTTAATTAATTATTTAGGAAAATATACGTTCAAAAAGTTCAATGTATTTTTTGGGTAAAAATTGCACTGCTTTCTTAAAAATTAATTTTTTTGGGTGTATATTCATCATTTTAGTAGTTTGAAATTCGTCTTTTCTGGCAAAAAATGTATCTTGGTTGAAAATTCGTTGTTTTTTTATTTAAAAAATTGTTCTCTTTTGATAGAATTTTCTCCTTTATTGGTTGAAATATCAACTATTAGATTTTTTGTTGAAAATTCATATTTGTGGGTTGAAAATTAAACTATTCGTTAAAAATTCAACTATTTTATTGAAAATTTCATTATTTTGTTTAAAATTCAACTCTTTAGTTGAAAATTAGATTAGTATATTAAAAAAAATTTTTTTTTTGTAATGAAAATTAATTTGTTCGTGAAAATTTAACTTTTCAATTTCTGGTTGAAAACATCTTTTTTTTATTTAAAAATTCAACTATTGCTTTGAAAATTCGTCTTTTTTGTAAAAAAAATAATGTTTTTGGTTGAAAATTCGTCATTGTAGTCTGAGACTTGACAATAATTATTAATTATTTAAACAGTTTTCATAAGCAAAATCAGAGTTTGGATATTTTTAAACGAATAGGCTCAATTTTTATACGGAGTCATATAAGAGTGTCTTTGCGATAACTCTGTGCTATGAGACTTTTCAAATTGACAATAATTATGAATTATTTAAACAATTTTTATAAGCAAAATCAGAGTTTGGATATTTTTAAACCAATAGGCTCAATTTTTTCAAGGAGTCAACTAAGAATATCTTTCTGGTAACTCTTTGCTACGATAATTTGCAAATTTACAAAAACTATCAATTATTTAAACAATTTTCATTAAAAAATGGAGAGTTTGGCTATTTTTCATTTTAAAATCAAAGCCATTTGAACATTTTAAACAATTCAATTCATATAAGAAAATATTACAAATAAAATAATTACATGTATGAGGTTCTAGTTTAGTTGAAAATGTAACTATTGTGTTAGAAATTTTATTATTTTGTTGAAAATTTAACTATTCTGTTAAAAAGTCATCGTGTTTCATCAAAAGTTCAACTGTTTTTTTTTATTCATCCTTTTGTATCCAAAATAAATCTGTTATGCTAATTGAATAGTATAGGTCAGGGAAAATGAAAAATTGATCAAGTTAAAGTCAGGGAATTTTGAAAATGAAGATTTCGCAGCCACGATTTAATTTATGCTGCATATAAAATTGAATTTTTTGGCTGAACTCAGAATTTTTCTGTGTACCAAATCTCAGAGCGAAACAATGAATGGATAATGAACAATGAATAATCAATGAGTGTAGAGGGTCATAAGTCTATTGTTTTATGAAGAGGTCAGATGCGATAGTAAAGAGAATTTATATGGTTCATAGATTGAGGATGCTCATTTTTTTATATGCGGACATTATAAAAGTGTCGGGAGCTATAAGTTAAACTCTTTCTCAAGTTTCAAGTTTCGCTTGCATGAGTAAAAGGCTAAAGCCAATGGCCATACCGCGGGGTGTAATCATGAGCCATAACCCGATATCACTGCCTGTCGATCTGACACACGGATTAAATGGACGGCACGCGAATTTTGTGGCACTATCTTCACTCTCTCCTCAATTTCTTATACTCTTCTCCATTCCCCTTTCCTTCCTGTCTATCACTCATTCTTATATTTGATCCATAATTGCTCGTTATTTTAACTCAGTGACGTTTTGATCATCGTCATGTCGATCATCTACTCCACAACCAGACGAAAGCAATAATGCTTAAAAACTTGGAATTATTAGCATATTTCTTCCATCCTTCAACACTTTTTTTAACGAAGAAAATATTTTCCTACTCCACCTAGGTTCGTCCACTTCCCCTCCCCTCACTTCATCCTTCGTCCTCCCTCACCTACTTCTTCCTCTACTTCAACCACTCCTACCTCTACTTCCTCCACTTCTTCCTCTACTTCCCTACTTCTTCCTATACTTCCCCCACTTCTTCCTCAACTTCTCCCACTTCTTCCTCACCTTCCCCCCACTTCTTCCTCACTTCCCCCACTTCTTCCTCTACTTCCCGTCTCTCCTCGCTACACCAACTAACACTCGCCATTCCCTACTTCCCTTCCCCAGTCCTCATTACCTCTCCTCTACTCACCCTCAATTCTAATAATTTCTTCTACTTCCTCTCCGTTACAATGACTTCTCCTACTTCTCCGCCCCTCACTTCTCCTACTCCCTACCAATTCCAAAACTTCACCTTTCCAATTTCCCCTCATTTCCTCTACATCCTCCTCCACTGTTTTTCCTCTCCCATCACTTCCCATACTTCTCTTATTTTCCCTCCTTTCCCTGCTTCCCATCTCTACCTTCTATCCAACAAGGCGATTGTTCAAGGAAACAGTTGAATTTTCGACCAAAAAAGAGAACTTTTAAATAAAATAGATAACAAAGTAGTTAAGTTTTCAATCAAAAACAATACCAGTAGATAGGAAGGGGGGCTTTTAATACAAGATTCCTACCTTACTGAGATCGTGAAGATACCATAGCTGTAATGGCTCGTGTCTATACTAAGCTCCTAGAACGTTCTCGAAGGGTTTTGATGACGTCACATAATAATATTGCGCACTAACTAAATAAAGACGGGAATTTTTAATTGAATGAATTATCTATAAGGAAGCAATAAAGTATGCCATCATTTCCCATACTTCTCTTATTTTCCCTCCTTTCCCCACTTCCCACCTCTACCTTCTAACCAAAAAGGCGAATGTTCAACGAAACAGTTAAATTTTCGACCAAAAAAGAAAACTTTTGAATAAAATAGTTTAACGAAGTATTTAAATTTTCAATCAAAAACAATACCAGTAGATATCAAGGGGGGGGGGGTAATACAAGATTACCTTACTGAAATCGTGAAGATTCTATAGCTGTAATGGTTCGTGTCTGTACTCTCCTAGAACGTTCTCGGAGGGTTTTGATGGCGTCACATAATAATATTGCGCACTAACTAAATAAAGACGGGAATTTTTAATTAAATGAATTATCTATAAAGAAGCAATAAATTATGCTATCACTTCCCATACTTCTCCTCTTATTTTCCCTCCTTTTCCCACTTCCCACCTCTACCTTCTAACCAAAAAGGCGAATCTTCAACGAAACAATTAAATTTTCGACCAAAAAAGATAACTTTTGAATAAAATAGTTTAACGAAGTATTTAAATTTTCAATCAAAAACTATACCAGTAGATAGCAAGGGGGGGGGGGGTTGATACAAGATTACCTTACTGACATCGTGAAGATTCTATAGCTGTAATGGTTCGTGTCTGTATTAAGCTCCTAGAACGTTCTCTGAGGGTTTTAATGACGTCACATAATAATATTGCGCACTAACTAAATAAGGACGGGAATTTTTAATTCTCAACGAAAAATATATTAGTTAATATTTCAACAACAAAATTTTAATTTCTAATTAAAAAGAGTTTATTTTAACCAAAAAAGATCAATTTTCAACGCAAAATGTAACAGTTGATATTTCTACCAAAAAAAGATTTTCATTTGAAATAAAAAAACTGTTGAATTCAACGGAAAAATATGAATTTTCGATAAAATAGTTGAATCCTCAACAAAAAAACAGATTCATTTTTAACCAAATAGTCGTATTTTCAACAAAAAAGAAATAAATTTTACGACAAAAGAGATAGGTTTTAAAACCAAAAAAACAAATTTTCGGAAAGAGTTGAATTTTCAACCAAGACAGATTTTCCAGTCAAGAGAATAAAATGCAACAATATAGTTGAATTTTTTAGCAAAATTATGAAACTTTCAACCCAAAAAGATGAATTTTTAACACAATTGTTAATTTTTTAAGACAAAAAGACGAATTTTCCGCAAAACAGGTGAATATATAGACAAATAATTGAATTTTCAACCTGCGAAAATTTGTTTTCAACCAGATAGTTGAACTTTTAACTAAAAAGATACATTCTGAACCAAGTAGTTAAGTTTTCGAATGAAAAGCATAAGTTTTCAACCTAAAATGAAATAGTTAAATTTACAGAATAAAAAATTAATTTTCAGCCAGTAAAAACACGTAAGTATTTCAACTTTCAAACAAATAATTGAATTTTTAATCTAGAAGATTATCTAAAAAAAAGGTGAATTTACAACAAAATAGATCAATTTTCAACCAATAATGGAATAGTTAAATTATCGTTTAAAAACTGTAAGCCCAAAAAACGAATTTTCAACAAAATAGTTGAATATTAAAACAACAAAATTAATTTTCAAAAAAATAGTTCAACTTTCACCCAATTAGTGGAATTTTTAATCAAAAAAGATAAGTACTCGATGCAAAATTTGATGGTTGAATTTTCAACTGAAAACTATCAATTTTCAGCCAAAAATAGATTAGTTAAATTTTCTGTTAAGAAAATAAATTTTTCCACTAAAAAACGAATTTTAAACAAAATATTTAAATCTTTAACTAAATAGTAGACAAATTTTAACCAAAAGAAATTAATTTTGGACCAAAAGTAGACTAGTAGACTTTCCAATTAAAAAGAATTACGTTTCAACGAAACATAGTTGGATCATTTCATTTTTTTTAAACATTTCAACCAGGACACATTGGGGAAATCGGGCCACTCATAATTTTATATTTTATCATTTGATTTCTTCTTTCTGGATAAAAAACCAAAACCTAGAACGTTCTCGGGGGGTTTCGATGACGTCAGAGAATAATATTGCGCACTAACTAAATAAAGACGAGAATTTGTATTTAAATGTATTATCTACAAGGAAGCAATAAATCATACTGGTTTTTATGATAACTATATGACGCAGTAGAAAAGGCTAGGACAAAGAAAAATATAACCTTGAAAGTATTTACAGAAAAGGCTTGATTGAGATAATAAATAACCTTGAAACTGTGTACGCAAATTCGGCTCTCACGATTGCGCAATATTATTCTGTGACGTAATCAGGACCCTCCGAGAACGTTCTAGAAGCTTAGCACCAATAAGAAAAATCAACTATTGCGTTTGCATCAGTTTTTAAATAATTAAATGAATAATTAACCGGCAAAAATGAAAACTTGACCGGAAGAAAAGGAGGAAATGATGGGGAATTTAAAATCAGCCGTCGGATAGACACCCTGTATACACATTGGTGCCAAGATACGATGTGCTGATCGATGTCGTTACGTCTGTGTCTGACATAGACTCTCCGGGAAGGATGCGAAGCGGGAAAGACTTTCTTTTCAGTTCTAGACGTTGGAGCAGAAAGAAAAGAAGAATGGTAAAAAAAAGCACAGAGAGAATAAAGGGTGAAAAGGAGTAGCGAGGAACCGTCTTTGAAAGGAGAAGTAGAATCTTCTCTCGATCAGGAGATTTTGAAGTAGCTGCTCTCCTTTTAGCTCTTTTTAACCCTCCTCGTCTCGATTCTTGACGTTCATTCCAATACTGCCGAGTTTCTCCATAGGGTGGTCAGGAGTGCCGGGACATTGTTGACATTCCGCGTGAAATTCCCTTCGCACTGTCGCATTAAAGTTTGTCCGCCGGTAGAAATTGCCGGGGCAACGTCATTGCAAATAGAGAGGCAGGAGAAGGGGAAAAACCGTTGGAACGCCATGTTCCGAGGACATTACACCTGAAGCGCTTCTCCGATGAGGTATATGAAGAAAATTCATCCAAAAGAATGTTCACTCAGTCCGATATTAATATTCAACTTTTCCTAGCGATCAAGTTGCTTCTTGATTAGTGACATTTTGAATTCTTTCACTTTTCTGTCTAACTAGTGGCTTCAAACTGATTTCTGGTACTGAAAAAAGTGTCAGATATGCCGACAGTAGATAAATAAGGGGGTTTCTAATCCAAGATTCCTGTTAACGACATGTTACCGACAGAATAATATTGCGCACTAATTAAATAAGGACTGGAATTTTCAATTAAATGGACGATTTGTCTTTCTAAGATTTTAAATATGCCTTGGAGCTCTTCATAAATCATTAGAAAGATACTTTCCGTAAACAAGAAAAAAATAGTATGGAACATTGAAGGTCCACATCATATAACCGGTTATTTGAAGCAGCCCCTCAAATAATGCAGAAGCTCGTGAAAAAAGTCGCAAAAATTAAAATTACTCTTTTAACCTTCCCGATATAAATCTTTTCCGGATAATCTCGGTCTTCTCATTTGCGGTTGGACGACAAAAGTCGATTGGATTTTCGAGCTCATCGAGTGTTCTTTTACGACCGAATGGGCTGTAACGGGCTGAAATAATAATAGATGTATCGTGAAATAGGGAATTTCGGGGAGGGAGAAAGTACACTAATAACGAGACTCGATCTTAATTAAAGATTCATTGCGTTAAACGTGTAAGAAATATTTATACCAATCTTAGATGAAGAAATATTCCACACTAAAATGAACTGTCTACCGATACGGAATTTTTCGTGAGACTAACTTTTTTTTAAATTAGTTTTTTTTTCTTCAAAATCTCGAGAAATATTGATTTTAGAAAAAAATGCCAATCACAAAAGTTGTGGATCTCGCCGAAACACATATTTTTTATATTAATACTTTTTTTCTAAAATTAATATTTTTCGAGAAAAATGACAAAAATAAATTTTCAGATTTTTTGGAAAAGGGGGCGTTGGAAAAGGGTCGGCATGAGTGGCGTTCCACTCACGCCGACCCCCTTTTCCAACAGTCAAAAAAACCACGCATCCTCATCTTGGGCATTTTAACTGGCCCACACCCCCTCCCACCACTCATGCCGCCCCCTTTTCCAACGCCCCCTTTTCCAACAAAAAAATCTTAAAATTCATGTTTGTCATTTTTCTCGAAAAATATTAATTTTAGAAAAAAAGTGTAAGTATAAAAAATGTGTTTCGGCGAGATCTACAACTTTTGTGAACAACATTTTTTTCCAAAAGCAATATTTTTCGAGACATTGAAAAGTACTAATTTTAAAAAAAGTCCAAATTATTAATAACTTAATTTATACTGATCTGCGCTAAAAATTACAATTTTTTGAAATATTTAAAAAATGAAATGATCCAACTGTGTTTCGTTGAAAGGTAATTCTTTTTAATTGGAAAGTCTACTATTCTATTTTTAGTTCTGAAAATTGATCGTTTTCAGTTGAAAATTCAACTATCAAATTTTGCATGGAGTATTCATGTTTTTTGGTTAAAAATTTAACTAATTGGATGAAAATTAAACTATTTTGTTGAAAAGTAATTTTATTGTTTTAATATTTAACTATTTCGTTGCAAATTCGTTTTTTTTTTTGTTAAAAATTAATTTTCTTAATTGAACATTGAACTAATCCATTTTCGACTGACAATTCATCGTTTTTAGTTAAAAATTCAACAATTAAAATTGTCATTAAGAACACATCTTTTTTGGTTGAAAATTAAACTCTTTGGTTACAAGTTGAAGTACTTTATTATTCATTTTATGGATTGAAAATTTAACTAATTTATTGAAAATTAATTTTTTTTATTGAAATTTTTTTTCAAATGAAAATTTAACTATTCCATAATTGGTTAAAAATGTACGTATTTTGTTGTAAATTTGTATTTTTGGCAGAAGATTAATCTTCTTGATTAAATATTCAAGTATTGCGTTAAAAGTTTAACTACTTTGTCGAAAAATCATTTTATTAAATAATGATCGATCTCTTTGGTTGTAAAATTAACTTTTATGTTAAATATTCCTATTTTTGGATTAAAAGTTTAACTGTTTTGCTGAAAATTGGTATTTTTGGCTCAAAAATTCAAATGTTTTATTGAAAATTCATCTTTTTGGATTTAAAATTCCATTATTTTGGTAGAAAATTAAACAATTTGGTTGAATTTCTTTTTCTTGACTGATAAATCTTTCTTGCTTGAAAATTCAACTTTTTGATTGAAAATGCATCTTTTTTTGGTTGAAGTTAAATCTTATTTTGGTTTATAATTCATCTCTTTTGGTTAAAAATTCTACTATTTGGTAAAAACTTAAATTAATTCATTTTTGGCTGAAAATTGATATTTTTAGTTAAAAAATCAGCTATTAATTTTTTCACTGAGAGTCAATATTTTTTTATTGACAATTCGACTACTTAGGGGAAAGTTGAACGACTTTATTCAAAAGTGATTTTATTGTTTTAAGATTTAACTACTTTCATAAAAATTATTATTTTTTTGGGGCTTTAATTTTTTTAAATGATAATATAACTATTCCATTTTTGGTTGAAAATTTATCTATTTTGTTTTAAATTCGCCTTTTTTGGCAGATAATCTTCTAGATTAAAAATTAAACTATTTGTTTGAAAGTTGAAATTCTTACGTTTTTATTGGCTAAAAATTAACTGTTTGGTTCAAAATGTATCTATTTAGTTAAAAGTTTAACTATCTGTTTGAAAACAAATTTTCGTAGGTTGAAAACACATTTTTGTAGGTTGAAAATTCAATTATTTGTTTAAAAATTCAACTATGTTGTAGAAAATTTTATTATTTTGTCGAAAGTTTATCTCTATAGGCTGGAAATTAAACTATTTGCTTAAAAATTAAACTATTTTGTTAAAAATTCAACTGTTTTGCAGAAAATTCGTCTTTTTGACTTAAAAATTTAACGGTTGGAAGAAAATTCAACTCTTCCTGAAAATTTGTTATTTTAGTTTTAAAACACACCTGTTTTGTTCAAAATTTAATTTATTTTTTATTAAAAATACTACTATTTGGTTAAAAATTAATCTGTTTTTTGTTGAAGATTCAACTATTTTATCGAAAATTTATTTTTTCTCATTGAATTCAACTGTTTTTAATTAAAAATTAAAGTTTTTTTTGTTGAAATATTAACTATTATATTTTTCGTTGAGAATTCATCGTTTTTTTTTTTAAATTAACTACTTTGTTAAACTATTTCATTCAAAAGTTATCTTTTTTGGTTCGAAAATTTAACTGTTTCGTTGAACATTCGCCTTTTTGGATAGAAAATTCGCCCTCTTGAATTGGAAATTTTATTGTCTTCTAAAATATTCTTGGCTTGAAAATTCATCGATTTATTATTTTTTTTTTTTTGAAATTCAACTATTTGATTAAAAATTGAACTAAGTGGTTAAAAGATCAACTATTTTGTTGAAAATTGTATTATTTTATGGAAAATTTAATTATTTTGTGGAAAATTCAACTATTTTTTTAAAAATTGATCTTTTTGTTTGAAAATTCAACTGCTTTGTTCAATATTCGTCCTTTTGGATCGAAAATTCATATGTTTGACTATAACGTTCAACTATTTGGTTGTAAATTCAACTGTTTGGTCTAAAATTATTTTGTTTGTTGAGAATTTAACTATTTTATTGAAAAATCATCTCTTTGGGTAGAAAATTATTTTCTTTTTTAAATTCATGTATTTTATTAATAATTTTTATTGATTAATAATTGGCTCACGTGATAAATAAACTCATAAATTAATATTCGCGATCTCACGTAGCATCTTTCTAGTTACTGACACTTTGGCAGAATCAACTCTTTGATTTTCCCAAGAATGTGCCAATTATAACGGTTTTATAATGACCCTATCCTTCACTTTTAATTAAATTCAAGAATCAAACCATCTTACCTGAATTTATCTTCCAGTTACATTTCATTTAACTAAACAGACTACACAGTCCAAGATGATCGCTCTTAAAACAGGGAAAATAGGGTGATTTTTCTGGGCAATAGGGTGATTTTTCTGGAAAATAGGGGAATAATAGGGGAATGAATTCTTCTATATAAAATTAACAGGTACTATATTGAATTCAATATGGAACGCTCAAGACTGCATTCATGTCAAAATATATTGCATTTTCAACAAAATAGTTGAATCTTCAACAAGAAAATATTAATTTTCTACTCAAAAAGATGAATTTTCAACAAAATAGTTAACTTTTTGAAAAAAGATGACTTTTTAACAAAATAGTTAAACTTTTAACTAGTTAGTTGAATTTTCAACCTGCAAAGATGAATTTTCAACCAAATTGAACCAAATATTTGAATTAAAAAAAAATTATCAACTAAACCGTTGCATTTACAATCAAATAGTTAAATTTTCAAGCGAAACGGACGAATTTTCAATGAAATAGTTGCATTAAAATAAATATATACCAAATAAACCGTTGCATGTACAATCAGATAGTTGCATTTTTAAGCGAAAAGGATGAATTTTCAACCAAATAGTTTAATTTGTAACGAAATAGGTAAATTTTCAACCAAAACATCGAATTTTCATCAAAGTAAGTAAATTTTGGAAAAAATATCATTTTTTAACAAAATTGTTTAAGTTTTAACTACATAGTTGAATTTTCAACTTACAAAGATGAATTTTCAACCAAATAATTGAATTTTCAACCAAATAGTTAAATTTACACAAACAAAAATATCATCTAAACCGTTGCATTTACAATCAAATAATTGAATTTTTAAGCGAAAAGGACGAATTTTCAACCAAATAGTTAAATTGTTGTGAAAAAAATGAATTTTCAACAAAGCAGTTGAACTTTTAACTACATAGTGGATTTTTCAACCTGAAAATATGAATTTTCAACCTAATAGCTGAATTTAAACAAAACAAAATTATTAATCAAACCGTTACTTTTACAATCAAATAGTCAAATTTTCAAGCGAAACGGACGAATTTTGAACAAAGTAGTTGAATTTTTAACCAAATAGGTGAATTTTCTACCAAATAATTTAATTTTCAACCAAACATTCGAATTCTCAACCAAAAAAGATTAATTTTCTATCCAAAAAGAGAAATTTTCAACAATAGATAACTTTTTAACAAAATAGTTTAACTTTCAAGTACATAGTAGTAGAATTTTGAACCCGCAAAGATGAATTTTCAACCAAATAGTTGAATTAAGAAAAAAAATCAACTAAACCGGTCCATTTATAATCAAATAGTTTAATTTTTAAGCAAATTGGTGAATTTTCAATAAAATAAGTAGATTGTTGAAAAAAGATAATTTTTTAACAAATTTGTTGAACTTTCAACTACATAGTTGAATTTTCAACTTGCAAAGATGAATTTTCAACCAAATAGTTAAATTTAAACAAACAAAAATATCATATAAAGCGTTGCATTTACAATCAAATAATTGAATTTTGAAGCGAAAAGGACGATATTTCAACGAAATAGTTGAATTTTTATTAAAAAAATGAATTTTCAACAAAGTAGTTGAACTTTTAACTACATAGTGGAATTCTCAACCGAGAAAGATGAATTTGCAACCAAATAGTTTAATTTAAAAAAAATTATCAGCCAAACCGTTGCTTTTACAATCAAATAGTTGAATTTTCATAGAAACGGACGAATTTTCAACAAAATAGTTTAATTTTCAACCAAATAGGTGAATTTTTCAAAAAAATGAGTAAATTTTTTAAAAAAGATAATTTTTTAACAAAATTGTTGAACTTTTAACTACATAGTTGAATTTTGAAATTGCAAAGATGAATTTTCAACCAAATAGTTGAATTAAAAAAAAAATATATATATCAACTAAACGGTTAAATTCACAATAAAATAGTTGAATTTTTATATTAAAAATTTTCTCATAATATAAAGTTAATGTGAGAATAGAGATTTGTGTTGATTCAAGACGAATCGATTGACCTATAATATTAATAAATTTTATGAAAAATTGAGGAAGTTCTTCTCATTTATATTACACTTAAAATCGATTTTCATAGCAAAAAATTTTTCATTCTCATAATTTAAGGTTGATGCGAGAACAGAAAAGTTGTGTTGATTCAAAACAAATCGACTGACCTACAATATTAATCCATTTTATTGAAGAGTAAGGAAGCTATGGTAATGCATAATATTTGAAAAAACGTTTTTTTTAGTAAAACTTTTTTCTTCCACATAATTCATATTTGATGCAAGAAAATCAAAGATTCCTTGGTTTGAAACGAATCAATTGACCTATAATATTAATACATTTTATGAAAGAGAGAGGAAGTTATTCTCATTTTTATTACATCTAATATCGATTTTCATAGTAAAAAATTTTTCATTCTCATAACTTGAAGTTGATGCGAGAATAAAAAAGTTGTGTTTATTCAAGACGAATCGATTGACCTTGAATATTAATCTCTTTTATTGAAGAGTAAGGAAGCTATGGTAATGCACAATATTTGAAAAAACGTTTTTTTTAGTGAAACTTTTTTCTTTAACATAATTCAAAGTTTACGCAAGAATATAAAAGATTCCTTAGTTCGAGAAGAATCGATTGACCTATAATATTAATACATTTTATTAAAGAGTGAGGAAGTTATCGTAATTTATGTTATATTTAAAATCGATTTTTATTGTAAAAATGTTTTCATTCTTATAATTTAAAGTTGATGCGAGAATAGAAAAGATGATTTGGTTCGAGACGATTCGATTGACCTACAATATTATATAATTTAATAAAAAGTAGGGAAGTTATTGTAATTAATATATTTTTAAAATCGATTTTCATATTAAAAATTTTCTCATTCTCATAAATCAAAGTCAATTTGAGAATGGAAAATATGTGTTTATTCGAGACGAATCTATTGGCCTGTAATATTAATACATTTTATTAAAGAGTAAGGTAGCTATGGTAATGCATATTATTTGAAAAAACGGTTTTTTTAGTAAAACTTTTTTCTTTCACATAATTCATATTTGATGCAAGAAAATCAAAGATTTCTTGGTTTGAGACGAATCGATTGACCTATAATATTAATACATTTTATGAAAGAGAGAGCAAGTTATTCTCATTTTTATTACATCTAAAATCGATTTTCATAGTAAAAAATGTTTCATTCTCATAACTTGAAGTTGATGCGAGAATAGAAAAGTTGTGTTGATTCAAGACGAATCGATTGACCTATAATATTCTGACAATTTTTAAAAAGATGTTATATAGCTGGAAAAGGGATAGGGTGCGAAAGAACTTTTCTCTTCCCTTTTCCAGCTCGAACAATTGTAAAATGCGGTTTTTTATAGTAAAAATTTTTTCTTTAACATAATTTAAAGTTGATGCAAAATATAAAAGATTCCTTGGTTCGAGACGAATCGATTGACCTACAATATTAATACATTTTATTGAAGAGTAGGGAAGTTATGGTAACTAATATATTTTTCGAATCGATTGTTATATAAAACTTCTTTTCTTTAACATAACTCAAAGTTCATAAAAGAATTTTAGAAAATCTTTGCTTTGAGACGAATCGATTGACCTATAATATTTATACATTTTATCAAAGAGTACGGAAGTACTATTTGTAAATTTATATTTTCATATTGATCAAATTGAAGACTTTGGTTTCTCTATTATTCCAAAAAATTACTAATGCTTCCAATTTATTATCCTTGACAGTTATTTAAAACATCTCTCATAGGAATTCCCTAACTTTTGTCAGATTTTTTATCATATCCCTGATTTTTCCCCGATTTTCACGTTTTCCCTGACCTACGGTCACCCAGCTTTCGCAAAGAGTGAAACTCTTGAAAAACAACTTGCTGAAAAGTATTGTTTATGCGAATAGGCTTACGACTTTGATCCGAAGAAGGCTCAGCCTCCTGACCCCTCATTCCATACGTCTAGACACTCACTCCACTTTGACGCAATAAATTGCTAATGCGAAAGGGAGGAACGAACTTATGGTGGAGACAGAAAGAAGAAAGCGAAAAACATTGTGGAAAGGGTTTTGTTTGAAATCGTCCTTTATTCCAAGTTATTCCCCCGCATCAGTATCATGGAAATTGGAAATTCTTCTTTGCAGCTGAGGACATCAAACTTATAACTTCACTTTTAGTCAAATTAAGAACTCTTCCGTTAAACTTTCTGAGTGAAGACCTCTAGAAAATAAATAAAGTAAGCAAAGTAAATGTCCAGGATCGTGAATCGTTTGATTAAAAGTTTTTTCTCCTTTTCAGCAATTTCTTTTCACTTTGAGTATTCGCAATCGTGCTCAATTGCAAGCCACCAAGATCTGCTTCGCTCATTATATGGGTGACGTCTAGAGTGACGAGATTTATTTTTCAGTGGATATGATCATTACTGCCGTCCTGATGAAGAAACTATACAACTGCATTTAGAGCGAACCGAGATATTCAATGAAACAAGTGGTTCATGTCCTTGCTAAGTTTCTAGAATCTTCTGGATGACGTCATACAATGATATTGTGCAATTGTGAAAGATGACTTTTTATAAATAACCAGACGACTCCACTTCACTGGGTATGGGCCAATGAAAATTTTTCTTTTATTGGACCTTTGGCCAGTGGAGAGGAAAACTGCAGATAAACACCTCCCGAGTTCAGCCGCGTTTTCTACAGTCGAAAGCACGTAATCATCATCGGCGTCGAACACTTTCAATGTTATTTTTTTATTTGTTCTTGTTTTGCTCATAACTATATGATGCAAAATAAATCACAAGGACAAATAAAAATATAACCTTGAAGGTGTTCATGTGAAATGCTTAATTGAGATAATAAATAACCTGGAAGTTGTTGACGCAAATACGAAAGACACTTCTAGAACATTCTAGAAACTTAGCATGTACACGAACCACTTCAGCTGTAGAATGTTCTCGAAAATATTGTATCAGCCGTATTCGCACCGATATTTTCTCGATTCCATCATTGTTTGACGAAGTCCAGAATATTCTAGAAATTTAGCAGTAAACTTAGCAGATGCGCTGCTGAGTCAGGAATAAGCCTCCAAGAACAAAAACGAATTTTCAACAAAGTAGTTCAATTTTCAACAGAAAAATGTAATAGTTTACATTGTAACAAAAAAATAATTTTAAATAAAAAACAGTTGAATTGAACCAAAAAATACGAATTTTCTTCTAGAACATTCCAGAATATTCTAGAATATTCTAGAAACTTAGAAGTAAACTTAGCAGATGCGCTGCTGAGTCAGAAAAAAGCCTCCAAGTAGTCCGACTTTCCTGAATTCGTCTTTTTTTATAGAAAATTAATTTAACTGAAAATGTAATTATTCTATTTCAAGTTGAAAATTTATCTTTTTTACCTAGAAAAAATTCAACTATTATTGATGATTCATCATTTTAGTGAACAATCTTTTTAATTAAACTATTTTGTTAAAGTTATCCCTCTTTGTTAAAAATTAATTTTTTGAACTGAAAAATTAACTGTTCAATTTTTGGCTGCAAATTTATCTTCTTCATTGGAAAATTCAACTATTTGGTTGAAAATTCCTCTTTTCTAGTATAATATTAATCTTCTTGGTGACTAGTACATCTTATTCATCTTTTTGGTAGAAAACTAATCTTCTTGGTTGAAAATTGCTCTTGTTGGTTGAAAATAATATTTTATTGGTTGAAAATTAGTAACTATTTCGGTGAAAATTTATTTTATTTGATTGAAAATTAATTTTTTTACTGAAAATTTAACTATTCTATTTTAAGATGAAGATTGATGTTTTAGGTAAAAATTCAACTATATTGTTAAAAATCCGTTTTTTTTATAGAAAAGTAATTTCATTAGTTGACACTTCATCTTTTTGGTTGAAAATTATACGAGTTTGTTGGAAACACGTTTTTTTTTTAATTTATTTTTCTAACTGCACTTTTATTTATTCTATTTCTGTTTAAAAATGTATATGTTTTAGTGAAACTTCATGTATTTTGTTGAAAAATGGTATTTTTTGGTAGAGAATCAATCTTTTGGGTTGAAAGTTCAACTATTTGGCTAAAAATTCATATCTTTGGTTGAAGATTTATCACTTTGGTTAAAAATTCATTTTTTTAACTGAAAATTTAACTATTTCGTTGAAAATTTTTTGTTAAAAATTCATGTATTTTGTTGAAAAGTCGTCATTAGTTGAATCCTCATCTTTTTGGTAGAAAATTAATTATTTTAACTAAAAATTGAAAAACTCTATGTTTGGTTGAAACCTAATTTTTTTAACTGAAAGTTGAAAGATTCTATGTTTGGTTGAAAATTAATTTTTTAACTGAAAATTTAACTATTCTATGTTAAACTATTTCTTTCAAAAATTCTTTTCTTTTTTATGGAAAATTAGCTTTACTGAAAATTCAATTATTACATTTCTAGTTGGAAGCTTATCTTTTCTAGTTAAAAAATCCAACTATTCAATTAAAAATTAATTTGTTTAATTTCAAAATTTATTTATTCTGTTAAAAATTCGTGTTTTTTAGTAGAAAATAAATCTTCTTACTTAAAAATTTACCTTTTTTGGTTGAAATATCATCATTTGTACTTTTCGTTAAAAATGAATCTTTTTTGTTTGAAAATTCAACTACTTCTTGAAAAGTTGAACTACTGATTAAAAATCAATTTTTTGTGAAGATTTATCATTTTACTTGACAATTGATATTTAGAATAATAAATTTAACCAGCTTTTTTAACTGAAAATATAACAATTTCATTTCTCGTTGAAAATTTATATTTTCAATTGAAAATTGATCTTTTCTATTTGAAAATTTAACTATTTCATTGAAAATTTATGTATTTTGTTGTGGGTTCAACTATTTTGCTGAAAATTCGTTTTCTTTTGTTAAATTTAACTGTTTTTTATTTTTAATTAAAATAGTTTTAGTTTTAATATCAAGTATTACAGGTTTCGTTGAGAATTTATTTTCTCGGTTTGAAAATTGAACAATTTAGTAGAAAATTAAACTATTTATTAAAAAAATTAACTACTTGGTAGAGAATTAACTTTTTTATTAAAAATGCTCAGATTCGGGTGAAAAATTCAACTGTTTTGTGGAAAGTTCATCTATTTTTTTGAAAATTCGTCTTTTTGGGTAGGAAATTAATCTTCTTTTTTGAAAATTCATCTTTTTTGCTGGGGATTCAATTATCTTGTTAAAAATTCATCTTTTTTAGTTCACTTCGACTGGTAGAAAATTTTTTTTGGTTGAAAATTCAACTATTTGGTTTTAAGTGGAAAATTGAACTGTTTTGTCGAAAATTCATGTATTTTGTTGAAAATTCGTCTTTTTGGTGAAAAATTAATCCTCCTTTTTGAAAATTCATCTTATTGGCTGGGGGTTGAACTATTTTGTTTAAAAGTCTCCTATTTTGGTTCAATATAACTGGTAGAAAATTCGTTTCTTTTTATTGAAAATTAATTTTTATACTCAAAATTTAACTATTCCATTTTCGGTTGAAACTTATGCTTTTTCTCCAACTATTTGGTTAAAAATTAAATATTTGAAAATTAAATTCTTGGTAGAAAATTAACATTTTTGTTGAATAATCATAGTTTCGGGTGGGAAAATACAACGGTTTTGTAGAAAATTCATCTCTTTCATTGAAAATTCGTCTTTTTGGATACAAAATTAATTTTACTTTTTGAAAATTCATCTTATTGGCTGTTGATCATACTATTTGTTTGAAAATTCATGTTTGTTAGTTCAATTTAATAGGTAGGATTTTTTTATGTGAAAATTAATTTTTAAACCGAAAATGTGACTATTCTATTTTTGGTTGAAAACTTACATTTTTTAGTTGAAAATTCCACTATTTGGTTTTGTGTGAAAAACTGAACTGTCTCATGGAAAATTCATGTATTTTGTTGAAAATTCGTCTTTTTGGATAAAAAATTAATCTTCCTTTTTGAAAATTCATCTTATTGGCTGTGGATTGAACTATTTTTTTTTTAAAGTCGCCTATTTTGATTTAATCTAACTGGTAGAAAATTCGTTTCTTTTTATTGTAAAATTAATTTTTATACTGAAAATGTAACTATTTGTTTTTGAAGATTCAACTATTTGTTTGAAAATTAAACTATTTAGTTGAAAAATTAACTGCTTGGTAAAAACTCAACGTTTTTGTTGAAAAATCGTGTTTTTTAATTGAATTCTACCATTTGAAAATTGTTTTTTTTTGTGGAAAATTAATTTTTAAACCTAAAATGTAACTATTCCATTTTTGCTTGAAACTTACGTTTTTTTTCTATTTTAACTATTTGGTTAATAATTCATCTTTGCACGTTTAAAACCAAACTATTTTGTTGGGTCATCTTTTTTGGTTGAAAATTAAACTATTTGGTTAAAAATTAAACTTTTTGAAAATTAAATTCTTGGTAGAAAATTAACATTTTTGTTAAAAAATCATAGTTTCTGATGGGAAAATACAACTGTTTTGTAGAGAATTCATCTCTTTTGTTGAAAATTCGTCTTTTAGGGTAGAAAATTAATCTTCTTTTTTGAAAATTCATCGTTTTGGCTGAGGATTCAACTATTTTGTTGAAAATTCATCTTTTTAGTTCAGTTTAATAGGTAGGATTTTTTTGTGAAAATTAATTTTTAACCCGAAAATGTAACTGTTCTATTTTTGGTTGAAAATTTATCCTTTTTAGTTGAAAATTCAACTATCTAGTTGAAAATTCAATTATTTGGATTTAGGTGGAAAATTGAACGGTCTTATGGAAAATTCATGTATTTTGGTAGAAAATTCTACTATTTGGTTAAAAATTAAACTATTCATTTGAAAAATTAACTACTTGGTAGAAAATTAACTTTTCTTTTGAAAAATCATGTTTTTTAATTGAATTCTACCAGCTGAAAATTGTTTTTCTTTTTTTTTTAATTAATTTTTAAACTGAAAATGGAACTATTCCATTTTCCGTTGAAAACTTTATTTGTTTTTGAAGATTCAACTATTTTTTTTTATAAAATTCAACTATTTGGTTAAAAATTGAACTATTTATTTGAAAAATGTAACTACTTGGTAGAAAATTATCTTTTTTTTTGAAAAATTGTCTTTCTAATTGAATGCTCCCCGTTGAAAATTGTTTTTCTTTTTTTTTTTTTTGAAAATTAATTTTGAAACTGAAAATGTAACTATTCCATTTTCGTTTGAAACTTATTCTTTTTTTTTAAATTCAACTATTTGTTTAAAAATTCATCTCTCGTGATTAAAAATTACATTATTGTTGAAAATTCATATTTGTGCGTTTAAAATTCAACTATTTTGTTGAGTCATTTTTTTTGGTAGAAAATTTAACTACGTTTTTGAAAATTCGTCCTGTTAGATTGAAAATTAATACATACATGAAATACGAAATAATTAATATACTTGGTTACAAATTCAACTATTTGGGTAAAAATTGAACTATTTGAAAATTAAATTCTTGGTAGAAAATCAACATTTTTGTTGAAAAATCATAGTTTCGGGTAGGAAAACACAACTGTTTTGTAGAATATTAATCTTATTTTTTGAGAATTTATCCCTTTGGCTGGGGATTCAACTATTTTGTTAAAAATTCATCTTTGCTAGTTCAGTTTAACTGGCAGGAAATTTTTTTTGGTTAAAAATTAATTTTCAAATCGAAAATGTAACTATTCTATTTTTGGTTGAAAACTTATCTTTTTTAGTTGAAAATTCAACTATTTGGTTGAAGATTCAACTATTTTGGTGGAAAATTCAACTATTTGGATTTGGGTAAAAAATGGAACTGTCTTATGGAAAATTCATGTCTTTTGGTAGAAAATTCTAATATTTGGTTAAAAATTAAACTATTTATTTGAAAAATTAACTAATTGGTAAAAAATTAACTTTTTTGTTGAAAAATCGTTTTTTTTAGTCAATTCTACCAGTTTAATATTGTTTTTTTTTTGCTCAAAATTAATTTTTAAACTGAAAATGTAACTATTCCATTTTTGGTTGAAAAATATGCTCTAAAAAACTATTTGTCATAAAATTGATCTCTCGTGATTAATAATTACATTATTGTTGAAAATTCATCTCTGTACGTTAGAAATTCAACTATTTTGTTGGGTCGTATTTTTTGGTAGAAAATTTAACTATTTTGTTGAAAATTCGTCTTTTTGGATAGAAGATTAATCTTCTTTTTTGAAAATTCATCTTTTTGACTGGGGATTCAACTATTTTGTTCAGTTTAACTGGTAGGAAATTTTTGTTGGTTAAAAGTTAATTTTGAAACCGTAAATGTAACTATTCTATTTTTTGTTGAAAACTTATCTATTTTAGTTGAAAATTCAACTATTTGGTGTTGTGTGTAAGATTGAACTTTATTATGGAAAATTCATGTATTTTGTTAAAAATTCATCTTTTTGGATAAAAAATTAATCTTCCTTTTTGAAAATTCAACTTTTTGTCTGAAACTGAAAGCTATTTTGTTAAAAATTCATCTTTGTTAGTTCAGTTTAATAGGTTGGACATTTTGTTTGTGAAAATTAATTTATAAATCGAAAATGTAACTGTTTTATTTTTGATTGAAAACTGATCTTTTTTAGTTAAAAATTCAACCATTTGGTTTTGGGTGGAAAATCAAACTGCCTTATGGAAAATGCATGTATTTTGGTAGAAAATTCTACTATTTGGTTAAAAATTAAACTACTTGGTAGAAAATTAACTTTTTGTTTGAAACATCGTGTTTTTTAATTGAATTATACGAGTTGAAAATTGTTTTTTTTTAAATTAATTTTTAAACTGAAAACGTAACTATTTCATTTTCGGTTGAAACATATACTTTTTTCTAAATTCAACTATTTGGTTAAAAATTCATCTCTCGTGATTAAAAATTACGATATTGTTGAAAATTCATCTTTGTACGTTTGAAATTCAACTATTTTTTTGGATCATATTTTATGGTAGAAAATTTAACTATTTTGTTGAAAATTCGTCTTTTTGGGTAGAAAAGTAATCTTATTTTTTGAAAATTCATCTTTTTGGCTGGGAATTTAACTATTTTGTGAAAAACTTATCTTCGTTAGTCCAGTTTAATAAGTAGAACATTTTTTTCAATTAATTTTTAAATTAAAAATGTAATTATCCTATGTTTGGTTGAAAACTTACCTTTTTTAGTTGAAAATTCAACTATTTGGTTGAAAATTCAACTATTTTGGTAGAAAATGCAACTATTTGGTTATGGG
>JAABKJ010004163.1:0-24773 GCA_011634705.1 Andricus grossulariae
AGTTAATACCTTTTTTATTAAAAATTTATCTCAGACTGAAAAGTTTACTCCATGGTTGGAAAATCCTGTTTTATTTGTAGTAAATTAATTATTTTATCTGAAAATTTAACTATTCCATTTTTTGTTGAAATTGGATCTTTTTTCGTTGAAAATTTAACTATTTTGTAGAAAATTCGTTTTTTATGGTCGAATTAAACTATTTTTTATTTAAAGCCATCTTTTTTGTTTGAAAGTTCAACTATTTTGTGGAAAATTCGAATTTTTTTGGTTGAAAAATATTTTTTAGTTAATTGGTTGCAAATTAGTCTTTTTCGTTTAAAAATTCATGTTTTTTTAAGTTGAATTCGACTCTTTTTGATTAAAAATTAAAATATTTTTCCGTTGAAATATCAACTATTTTATTTTTCGCTTAGAATTCATCCTTTTGGTTAAAAATTCATCATTTTAGTTGAAAATTCATATCTTTGATTAAAAAATTAAACTCTTTTGTTGTAAATTCATTTATTTGTTTGTAAATTAATTATTTTAACTCAACATTATCTATTTGATTTCAAATTCACGTATTATGTTACAAATTCGCATATTTTAGGCCCTGAACAAAATCAATTGTTGCAATTAAACTTTTGGAATTAAAATTTTTCAATTAAATTCAAGATTGCCTATTTTTTCAAACGAGGACTACAAAAGTGGGTGACTAAAATCAAACATAAGTGTAAATACTAGCCTGAATGATACTGCAATACTTTCGAAAGAAATATATAACTAAAACAAGGAGTAAACTCAAATTAATGAATTGTTGAAATTACTTAAAAAAGAAAAATGTATTTTCCTCAAATTACAAGATTGTTTTTACATAAGACAGAAAAATAGTATCTTGACTTTTTCAAAAGCGTTGCCAACAATATAATTTAAAAATGTGGAAATTATTCAATCATTACGAATAATAAATTAGACCACGTGAGAAGATGAAATATTTCATGGAAGCAAAAGTTTCGTAGAATTTTGATTAAAAAAAAAAAAATAAAAATAAAAAACTAGGTACAAAAAGAGAGATAATATTGGTAATCACGTGTACTCTCTTTCAAGTGTGTATAAGTATATAAGTAACTAGCTGGTAGCGTAAACGCTTTAAAACCAAGAACAAAATACTTACAATGGAATAAAGCAACAGTCAATTTGCAAGTTTATGATTATCACTGTGAATATATAAGTCTAATATACATAGATGCATGTACGTACATACAAATAATTAAAAGATAAATAATAATTTTTCGTCCATTCTCTCAATATGTGCCAAAAATAAAATAATCGGCTCAAAAAACAAAAAAAAATACATACAAGTCATGCATTATCTACAATTCAAAAGAGAAGACGAGCAAACTAAAATCTATGTGAAAGGGCACGTGAAAAGGCACGTGAAAGTCACAACGATTTGCCACAATTTTATATTAAATTATTTGTCAACTAATTCAAGAGTCCGTGTGTTTCAATTGTCGATGAAACTGAATTTCCTCAACTGATAAGAGGCTGTTTTCTTTCGTCACAAGCGAGAATGTAGCTGAATAAGGCCCATTTGATTGACAGATTCCTACCATACCGACATCGAGACCGGTCCACAGCCCAAGTGGTTCAGATCCGTGCTGAGTTTCTGTAATCTTTAGCACGGACACGAACCACTTGTGCTGTGGAACAGTCTCGATGTCGGTAAGGTAGGAATTTGTATTAAGAGCCGGCCCTACTCACCTACTTGAGGAAATGGACTACTGTATTTTCTCTTTTCTGGTGTACACATAGAAAGCTTTACTTTCCTACTGCATTCAACAATCATAAATCTACGAATGATAGAGACTATTATTTCTAGATATATGCTGAAAATGCGATTGACGACATCGATGAAAATTGTCATAGCTTGGAATTTCGTAAACTAGATACCGGTGGTGTAGCTGACGCGATCTCCTCCGCTATTCAGTGTGGTATTTTCATTGGCCATTGATGGCGGGGGTGGCATTGCAAAAGCTGGTTGGCTACCTGGGGCTCCCTGAGCTGCTCCAGCTTGGGGCTGTGAGGTCACCGCTTCCTCGTCACTCTCGTCCTCCTGTTCAAACATTTTCATTTATTGTGTGCGTGACTTTTCCTACTTTTTAAGCAGTTTCATGGTGCAGGGTGGCGACTTGACCGGGGAAAACCCCGGGAATTTAATTAAAAACCGAGAATCTACTTGGAACGGGAATTGAAAAAAAAAAAATTATTATTCGGATTAAGGCCATGTGACGAGTGGGTCACGTGACCCGCTTCCTACCTTGCCGACACTTTTTTTTATTTGTAAACTTATATTCAGACGAATAGCCACATCGAGTTGAAAATTTTGGATAATAAATAAGAAGCACTAAGAAACGCGGCTCTGCTCCTAAACTTTTATAATTATGAAAAAAGCAACAACAAAAAAAATTATTTACAAAAACAACTTTTTTCATAATTATACAAATTTAGGACCAGAGCCGCGTTCCTCACTGCTTCTTATTTATTATTCCAAATTTTCAACTCGATGTGGCTATTCGTGTGAAAATAAGTTTACAAATAAAAAAAGTGCCGGTAAGGTAGGAAACCGGTCACGTGACCCACTCGTCACCACATGGCCTTAAATGAAAAATTTACGCTTTAAATTAAAATCTAAGGCGGAAAATTTTGAAGCGAAATATTTTTGAATTACGAATTGAAAGCTGAATGATATAATTTAAAAAGATAATAATTCAACTAATTATTTAACAAACATTTGAAATTAAGCTTGAACAGATTTTTTGTTCTAAAAATTTGTAAGATTCCCGGTCAAAAAATAGATTCACTGTCATTACCCGGGTTTTCCCGGTCCAGCGACCACTCTGAAAGTATGAAAAAGAACTCGGAAGTCGGGAAATTCTGAAAATGAATGGCACTACTGAATCAATCATTCTTTTTTTTTAAATATCGACATTTCGACCTTAGTCGAGTAGCTTTATAGAAATGTCGCACAAGCTTCTGCTTGAACTGTCGTGCATGTATCTAAAGCAAAAGAGTAGGTTCCTATGTGTTATAAAAGGAAAATATGTGACATCCTGCGATTTCGATCAATAGCAGAATTTTTCCTTAAACTGACTTTTCGAGCAGAAAATATTCACTACATATGAGAAGAATCCTTTTCCAAAAATTCTTCAATTCCTAAATATCTTCTGAACTGACTAATTATACCTAAACAATTTGAAAAATCTTTCAAAATTAAGAAAATTGCCCTTGAATTTCCAGATTGTTTTCGACATTTTTAGAAATTTCTCGAAATATTTTGATATACTTTTGGATTTTCTTTAAAAATCAATTTTTGAAAATTGAGTCATTACAATTTTTCCCAGGAATCTTAAGAAAAGTTTGTTATTTTCTAGAAACCGTTCAAAATTCTTAAAATGCATCAAAATTTTTTTTCGAAATCTTCAATAATTTACATTTTGTTTTACATTTTTGGAAATCTTTTCAAATTTCAAACTATTTTGAAATTTTTTTAAACATTTTAGCACCCTATAAATATTTTTAAATTACTTGAATTTTTCCAAACATTTTTTTTTAAGTTTGCAAAATTTAAAAAATTGCCTTGCAATCTTCCACATTAGGGTTTAAAAATTTTGCAAATCTTTTGAAATGTTTAAAAATATTTTTAAATATTCTCCTAAAATTTACTTTCCAAAATAAAAAAAAACTGTTAAAATTGACCCTGAAGTTCAAAAAAAAAATTAAGTAAAGTGCAACCTTACAAAATCTTTTCAAAAAGCTTCAAAACTTTATTTCGAAATCTTCAAAAATATACATTTTGTTTGCACTTTTTGAAATCATTCAAAAATCATTTAACACTATTTAAAAACAATGCAATTTCGTATTCAAAGATAATTTCTTCTTTTCTAACTGTAAAAATAAATGTTAAATATTTTTCCTATTTTTCCCCTTTTTCGTGAAAATTACACCATCTCCTATTGTTGAGCTACTTTTTGCCCTGTAAGCTAGGATCACAGTGCAAAAAGTAGCTCAAAAATGGGAAGTGGGGTAATTTTTTCACGAACAAGGGGAAATATTGAACATTTATTTTTACATTTAGAAAATTATATTTTTATACCAAATTGTATTGTTTTTAAATAGGATTAAATGATTTGTTAATGATTTCAAAAAAGTTCAAACAAAATATATATTTTTGAAGATTTCGAAATAAAAGTTTTCAAGCTTTTTGAAAGGATTCCGGAAGGTTTCACGATAATCAAATCTTTTCTAACCTCAGGATAAATTTTAACATTTTTTTTTATTTTGGAAAGTAAATTTTAAGAGAATACTTGAAAAGTGATTAAAACATTGCAAAAGATCTCCGAAATTGTTAAAATCTAATGCGGAAGATTGTAAGGTAATTTTTTTAATTTTGAAAAATTAAAAAAAATGTTTAAAGAAATTCAAATAATTTTAAGATATTTGGAAGGTGCAATAATGTTTAAAAAATACAAAATAATTTAAAAAGATTTCCAAAAATGTTAAACAAAATGTAAATTATTGAAGATTTCGAAAAAAAAATGTTGATGCATTTTAAGAATTTTGAAAGGTTTCAGGAAAATAAAAAACTTTTCTTGAGATTCATGGGGTAAATTTATTTTTCAAAATTAATTAATTTAAGTTTATCCCATGAATCTCAAGAAAAGTTTTTTATTTTCTTGAAACCTTTCAAAATTATTAAAATGCATAGATATTTTTTTGCGAAATCTTCAATAATTTACATTTTGTTTAACATTTCTGGAAATATTTTTAAATTTTTACTTATTTTTTTATTTTTTCAACATTATTGCACCTTCCAAATATCTTCAAAATATTTGAATTTTTCTAAACATTTTTTTTTAATTTTACAAAATTAAAAAAATTGCCTTACAATCTTCCACATTAGATTTTAACAATTTTGAAAACCTTTTGAAATGTTTTAAACACTTTTTAAATTTTCTCTTGACATTTACTTTCCAAAATAAAAAAAGAACCTGTTAAAATTGACCCTGAAGATTAAAAAAAAAATTTTATTTTCGTGAAACCTTTCAAAATCCTTTCAAAAACCTTCAAAATTTTATTTCGAAATCTTCAAAAATATACATTTTGTTTCAACTTTTTTGAAATTATTAAAAAATCATTCAACTCTATTTAAAAATAATACAAGTTCGTATGAAGAGATAATTTCTTCTTTTTTAAAAATAAAAATAAATGTTCAATATTTTGCTTTTTTCGTGAAAAAATTACCCCATTTCCCATTTTTGAGCTACTTTTTGCCCTGTGATCCTAGCTTACAGGGCAAAAAGTAGCTCAAAAATGGGAAATGGGGTAATATTTTCACGAAAAAGGGAAAATATTGAACATTTATTTTCACATTTAAAACAGAAGAAATTATCTTTAAATACGAAATTATATTGTTTAAAAACAGTGTTAAATGATTTTTAAATGATTTCGAACAAGTTGAAACAAAATGTAGTTTTTTGAATATTTTGAAATAAAATTTTGAAGCTTTTTGAAAGGATTTGGAAAGGTTTCAATTTAATTTATTTTTTTTTCAATTTCAGGGTCAATTTCAACAGTTTTTTTTATTTTGGAAAGTAAATTTTAAGAGAATATTTAAAAATATTTTTAAACATTTCAAAAGATTTCCGAAATTGTTAAAACCTAATGTGGAAGATTGCAAGGCAATTTTTTAAATTTTGCAAACTTAAAAATAAATGTTTGGAAAAATTCAAATAATTGTAATATATTTGTAAAGTGCAAAAATGTTGAAAACATAAAAAAATAATTTGAAATTTAAAAAGATTTCCAAATTTTTCAAACATAATGTAAATTATTGGAGATGAAAAAAAATTCAAAGGTAGAATCTTTTTTTTGTTAAAATATGAACTATTACATTTTGTTGTGAAAAAATTCCTTTTCACGGTTGAAAATGTAATCATTTTTTAGAAAATTTATGTATTTTGTTGGAAATTCATATTTTTAGTCAAAAACTTATTATTTTGGATGATAATAATTAATCTGTTTTGTTCGACTGTCATTCTTTTTTCCAGTGAATGGATGTGAGAGAAAATGTAGAGAAGGGAAGTAGAGGAACTGGGGGAAATGAGGGAGAGGAATTAGGGGAAGTGAAGGGAAATGTAAGAAGGGGAAGTAGGAGAAGGGAGAGAAAATTGGGGGAAGTGAAGTATGGAAAGTGAGGGGAAATTAGGGGAAATGAGGGGGCGGGAAGTAAGGGAATTGAGGGAAGTGAGTGAGGAGGAAATAGAGGAGAGAAATTAGGAAAAATGAGGGAACGGGAAGTGAGAGGACATAAGTGGAGGGGAAGCAAGGGGAAGTGGGTGAAGAGAAAGTAGAGGAAGTAAGGGAAGAGCAAGTAGGGGGAGTGAGAGAAAGTGAGGGGAGAGGAAATAGGAGGATTAAGGTAAAATAGGGGGAGGGGAAGTAGGGGAAGCGATTAGAGGGGAATTATAGGAAGTAAGGAAAATTAGAGGGGGAAAATTAGGAAAAATGAGGTGAAGAAAAGCAAAGGGACGTGAGTGGAGGGGAACCGAGGGGATGTGAGTAGATATAAAGTAGGGGAAGTGAGAGGAAGTGTGCGGAGGGGAATTAAGAGGCATGAGGAGAAATGAGGGGTGGGGAAGTGGGGAAAGCGAAGGGAATTCCGTGGGAAAATAGGGGTATTGAGTAGAGGGGAAACGGGGAAGTGAGGGGAATTAACAGGGGAAGTAGGGGAATTGAGGAAAAATGAAGGGAGGGAACGTAGGTGGAGAAAGGAGGAGAACTAGGGGAAGTGAGGGCGTAATGAGCGAAGGGAAAGTATAGGAAGTGAGTGTAAGTGAGACGAAGTAAGAGAAATGATTAGGAATTGGGGTGAGTAGGGGAGGGGAAGTGAAGACTTGGGAAGGGAAGTAGGGGAATCGCAGTGTTAGCTGGGGAAACGAGGAGAGGGGGAAGTAGAGGAGAAAGAAGTTTGGAAAGAAGGGGCAAAGGCTGAAGTGAGGGGAGGGAATGTATGAGAGTGGTAGGTTTGAATGACTTAATTAACATTTTAATATACTAATACCTCAATTTTTTCTTTCTGATAACTATCTATATTTATGAGAGAAAAATGTTAGGACTAACTCTCATTCTTCTTTGAATTGCTTTGATGGGCCAATTTGACTTGAGGATTTTCTGCAGACGTTTAAAGGTTACACTGAATGTCGTCTTTGCAAAAAATTACCCCATCAAGTTAGTCAGATCGTGAGTCTGAATTTAATAAGAGGAGGCTCAACAGGCTCTTGGCATTGAAACATTGATTATTGATTTTACCATTAAAGAGGAATTTTGAACCAAATACATGAATTGCGAGCCAAATAGTTGAATTTTTAACTGAAAAAAAAATGTCAACCAAAAATGGAGTAGTTACATTTTCAGTTAAAAGAAAGTTAATCTTCCAAAAAAAAATTCTTCAACAAAAGAATTAAATTTTCAACAAAAAAAAAGACGAATTTTTCATCCAAATGCATGAATTTTCTAGTAAAAATGATAAATTTTCAACCAAAAATGAAATAGTTAAATTTTCGGTTACAAACATTAATTTCAAACAAAATACAAACTTTCTACAAAGAAGTTAAATTTTTAACTAAAGAAATGAAATTTCTACTAAAATGATGAATATTCAACGAAAAAAAGAATTTTTAACAAAATAGATAAATTTGCAGCAAAAGAAAATTTATTCAATTAAATTTTCAACAAAATAATAAAATTTTCAACAAAAAAAGATACGCTTTCAACAAAAAATGGAATAGTCATATTTTCAGTTTGAAAAAATGAATTTATGACAAAATAGTTAAATTTTCAAACAAAGATGGAATAAATACATTTACAGTTACAAAAATTAATTTCAAACAAACAAAAAAACACAAATTTTCTACAAAGAAGTTGAATTTTTAACTAAAGAAATGAAATTTCTAATAAAATGATGAATTTTCAATAAAAAAAGGAATTTTTAACAAAACAGATAAATTTGCAGCAAAAGAAAATTTATTAAATTGAATTTTCAGCAAAATAATAAAATTTTCAGCAAAATAATAAAACTTTCAGCGAAAAAAGATAAATTTTCAACCAAAAATGGAATAGTCACATTTTCAGTTTAAAAAAAAATGAATATACAACAAAATAGTTAAATTTTCAACCAATGATGGAATAATTCATTTTTCAGTTACAAAAATTAATTAAAAAAAAACACAAACTTTCTACAAAGAAATTAAAATTTTAACTAAAGAAATGAAATTTCTTCTGAAATGATGAATGCTCAATAAAGGAAAACGAATTTTTAACAAAATAGATAAATTTGCAGCGGAAGAAAATTTATTCAATTAAATTTTCTAACAAAATAATTAAATTTTAAACTAAAAAGGATACATTTTTAAACAAAAATGGAAGTCACATTTTCAGTTAAAAAAATGAATTTACAATAAAATAATTAAATTTTCAACCGAATGAGGAATAATTAAATTTTCAGTTAAAAAAATTAATTAAAAAAAAACACACAAACTTTCTACAAAGAAATTAAATTTTTAACTAAAGAAATGAAATTTCTACTAAAATGATGAATTTTCAATGAAAAAAGGCATTTTTAACAAATTAGATAAAGTTGCACCGGAAGAAAAAATATTCAATTAAATTTTCAACAAAATAATTAAATTTTCAACTAAAAAATATACATTTTCAATTAACAATGGAATAGTCACATTTTCAGTTAAAAAAAAATGAATTAACAACAAAATAGTTGAATTGCCAACCAAAGAAATGTAGGGAATACAGTAGGGAATGGGGCAAGTAGGGAATGAGGTGGAGTAGGAGAGGAGTGGATGAGTGAGGAAAGGGGTACGGGAGGGGAAGTCAAGGAGCAAGGATGGGGAAGTGGGATGAGGGGAAGTAGAAAAAGGGAAGTATGGATGGAGAAGTAAGGGGATAGGAAAAGGATTGCGATGGGAAGTGTGGTAGGGAAGCGGTGGTGTGTATGGGGAGGGCCGGGAATATAGGAGGGGTCGTAGGAGGTGATGAGAGTAAGGTGGTGAAAAGTATGGAGAGGTTTAGGGAGTGGAAATTAAGAGGAAAGTGGAAGTATGAGAGGGGAGGTAGTTGGGAAGAGTAAGTGAGGAGAGGGCAGGTAGTAGGGAAGAGTAAGTGAGGAGAGGGGAGGTAGTAGAAAAGAGTGAGTCAAGAGAGGTGAGGTAGTGGGAAGAGTAAGTGAGGAGAGGGCAGGTAGTAGGGAAGAGTAAGTGAGGAGAGGGGAGGTAGTAGGGAAGAGGAAGTCAAGAGAGGTGAGGTAGTAGGGAAGAGCAAGTGAGGAGAGGGGAGGTAGTAGGGAAGAGTATGTGAGAAGAGGGGAGGTAGTAGGGAAGAGTAAGTGAAGAAAGGGGAGGTAGTAGGGAAGAGTAAGTGAGGAGAGGGGAGGTAGTAGGGAAGAGTAAGTGAGGAGAGGGGAGGGAAGTACGTAAAGAGTTAGAAGGGGAAGTCGGGAAGGGAATTAAGAGATCGAGAGGGGAGGGGACTACATGGTCGGATAGGATATAAAATAGTGCTGAGAGCAAGTCTGAGAGGGGTAGATTTGTGATCTACTACAATCCCTTTTTCTGAGTGAATTAAAAATAAAAAAATGAAACCTACTCAATACTATATTAAATAGGCTACGAAACCCTTTTTATATAGGCGTATTTCATCTACTTTTTTGAAATGACCACAGCTTTGAAAGAAACTTCACATTTTGCCGCATGCGATTCAACTCGCATTCAGAAAACTGAAGCTGTAATATAAAACGGCAGACACTGAACCGGGGGCGTGGGTTAGGAATCTCTTGGTATGCAAGAACTGGAGTTAAAGCTTGGACAGGAATGGGGGAAAAGGGGAAAAAGTCGGTTTGAAAAAGATAGCATGTGTCGGTAATGAATGAGGAAGTCGAGTCGACGGTGAGGATGTATTTGCGGCCTTAGTGGTTAGGCGTGTGCATTCCTGCCTTCCTGCCCGGAAGATTTCATTTGCAAGGATGGAAACCGAAGGGTGGAATGACGGTAAATAATTCTGATGTGCCTCGGTTGAGGGATATTACGCTTCTTGAAAAATCACTAGTGACAGCTTAAGCCACAAAAGCAAACTGAAACCACTCTTAACAGCTACCTATAAAAGTTTCCGGATTCTGTCGAGAATAAAGGCTAAGATGATACAAAGAGTTTCCCGACCGCTCTTCCTAATGTGACTGTCGCTAAAATTTTCCTGCGAAGAGAGTCCATTGAGAAAACTGAGGTAGACTCCTTAAAACTGTTTAACAAACGGTATTACTTTAAGGGCGAGATAATCCTCAAAGAATGTGGTACAGGGGAGACACTAATTGATATATGGGAAAGAAATCAGTTAAGGTGGTTCGGACATCTTGAAAGAATGAAAGATGAACGACTGACCAAACTGGTGTACAAAGGTTTGAAAAATAATTCGAGCGCAAGAGTAAATGGAAAACTGAGTGACTGGTTTGATATTATGCAAGGTTATGTCCTCATTGCTATTTATTATATGCATGGACAAGTGTATCAGAGTAGCCCTCTTCGATGAAGAAGGTGTTGATCTCGGACAGTGAGGGTACGTGGGTTAGCGTTTGCAGATGATAAGGTTGTTATGTCAGTCAATCGAAGGCTTGCAAATAATTTTGAGCAAACTGAATACGTGCATGAAGAAAATGAGCCTCAAAATTACGTAAATAAAACAAAAATTATACTGTTTGAAGGAAAGGGTGAGAAAACAATATGCAACATTGTACTCAACGATGAGAGAATAGAACAAATAGATAAGTACATATATCTTGTTAGCCTATTCGCAAGTGATGGAAAGATAGATGGGGAGTTAGATTGGCATATAAATGAGGGTGAGAAGGTTATCGTTAGAGCAGGGCCCATTCTCAGAAGTAAAAATATATCAAGTAAAGCTAAAAGGGTAATCCATAATTCTATATTTATACCGACTGTGCTGTAGGGTAGTGAGACCTGGACCTATCAAGAAAAGGATAAGAGTAAAATGAACGTGATGAACATCAACATGAAATTCCTGCGAATGATACATATGCGGCAAATCACTGATGGACAAAGTGACTAATGAGACAATCTTCAAAGAATGTGATATAGAGCAGACACTAGTTAACATATGTGAAAGGAATTCTTTGAGATAATGGGAGCATGTTGAGAAAATGAAAGATGAACGACTAACGAAACAAGTATGACAAGGTAAAGTTAATGGCAGTGTGCCCAGAGGCAGACCGCGGAAAAAATGGTTGGAATGTGTGAATGAGACCTTAATTCGAAAAGACATGAGAAGACATAGAAACACGAGAGCTTGCATGCAAAAATGCATGGACATGAAGGAAGCCATAGTAGTATGCCAGGACAGAAAAGTTTGGCAACAAATAGTTTATAAAAAGAATGTGAGTAGAGTGAATGACGCCTGGTACAAAGACCTTGGATACTAATGGGCCCAAGTGGGGAACCACACATAACAATTTTGTGAGGTTCTTCACGTGGATTGATCGCTAGAGAGATTGATCAGCAATATGGGTCGGAGCAGTGTTGCAGAAAGTGTTGTAGAAAGCTATATCTAAATTCTCAATAAAATAAGCCCAGTTTTCTGTCATTTTTATAAAAAGATAAATTGAAAAAATAGTGTCAATTCTTGATGATTGTGTTTATGAATGTAAAATATTTGATTAAAATCACACACTGGTCAAAACCAAGGTTTACAATATTATGACTTTGTTTAAAAAAATGAATATCAATAAACATAAAGAGATATTTAAAAAAAATGTATCTTCTATTTCTTGCTCGTATCATAAACATGTGTTATGAAACCTTGGATTTATATGTCGCATCTTACATGTATCTCTTGCAGCGGTGTATATATGACACCTTTACTGAGCCTTCTTATTATTGTCTGAATATTCAGATCCAGAAAAATTGTGTTTAACGTTTTCAATTATTCAATATGAGAGGAAAAATAATATTCCTGTTTCTACTAAGTAAGTGATCCTTATAAAAATTACAAACAAATACATAATTTTGATCCACTTTAGTCCAGACATAGATGTAAATTTCTTTACATAAAAAGATCTGATATTTGTTGAAAAATTATTACAGGAAAATAATTTTGGTATATTTTATTTTTTTAAGCAACTGCAATTTTATTGACGAATTCTTTCGCCACTGCGAGTAATTCGGTCAGTTTAACGTCAATAATTTTATTTTTCATAATTAGCCATATTAGTTAAAAAATTCGCTAAAACGTACTTTTCTATTGGTGTTTTATTTTGTGCTGTATTACTCATTTTGTAAGCACTTTGTAGTTTGTTTCCTCATGCTCGTGTAAACAATAAAAATTTATTTCGCCACAAAGGCAGGTTTTTCACTAATAAGAATAAAAAATAACTTGCTGTTCCAATATAAATAATGACATTATGAAATAATTGACATCTACGTAATATTTGTGATAACTTGAAACTTACATCTCATTTCTTACAGGACAATTCTGAGGGCGGGATAGAAACAAAAGCTCCAGAAGGCCGTGAGCTTCATCGAATTAAATGCAAATCAATGTGTAGTGGAAACGTACCAAAATTTAGTTCAAAATATCCAGAATTTAGAGCAAATTATTGTGCTGAGTGCCATAAAGAGAACTTGTTGTAGAAGAAGAATGTTTGGTAAACGAATAATCATACAGCCAAATAATTTCTGATTTTTGATGTGCTTGTGTGTGCGTGCATTATATATAGAGAATTAGAGATGAATCATTGCTACAAAAAATTTCTTCTTGCCTTTTTTGAATTTAAGTTGAGAAAATATAATTTTTCTTAAAGTGTGGGTACGTGTACTAAAATGTCGGTACGAATAGCGGGACCGGATTGAAAAGACCTATTTGTACTATGCGTCAAGAAATGTAAGGAAAAACAATGTACCCTGCATAATAAATGTCTAAGAACATAATAATTCCAAAAGTGTAGGGGAGAGTGGGGTTAAGGCTAAGCCGACACATTTTTTCAAGTCGTTTTTTGATTGAAAAAAATTGTTTGAAAAAGTATTACATATTGTTGGATCGAGAATTTAGTTGGCTACAAAATTTTGCTTTTGATTGTTAAGTGCAATGCTTTGTTTATCGATTATTATAAAAAAAAGTAAAATTATGGAAAATCTGTCAAGCGAAAAATTGTGGGGCTAAGACGACACTCTCCTGGGACAAAGTCGACATTTGACTATAATATTTGAAGAAAGAAAAGGACACATTTTTCTAATTTTTATTATTATAGCCAACTAAATTCTCGATCCAACAAAACCTAATGCGTTGAAAAAAAAACTTATTTACATTCCCATCATATAATCAGAAGGTATTTTATGTAAAATTGGACTTGGTCGGTTTTCATCAAATTTTCACGTTTTGAGACCCCCAGAGTCAGGAAAAACGACTTTCACGAAGAAAAACATTGAAAATCATCGGAAAATCCAAATTTTACAACACATTCATGTTCAGCACCTTTTTTACGTAAAAGTAATATATACCCTGATTATAGTTGACGATGATATACAAAAGAGAAACACAATTTTCCACAAGCGCCGGAAAAAACTATTGACCTCCGAAAATACTTTTTCTTCGTCCCCTAGCCGAAAGTACGTTTTCCTGGCTGCATTTCTGTCCAGGAACAGTGGCTTTTGCGGCCTGCTAGAGTTAACGCGTTATTGTGTTCTTAGCCTCCGAAAAAAATTTATCTTGACAGGTGAATGGAAAAAAGAGAGCGTCGGTGTGTTCAACCTCAAAACTGATGGTTTAAGGTTATTGCGATTTTTGTGCATAAAAAGTCGGCACAAGCCCCAGGACGAGGGAGAAGTATTGGGTAAAAATAAAAAATGTGTTTTTGATGACCGCTCCGACCAGCAAAATCTCGGCTCCGCCTCGGCTTTGCAGAAGTCGGGCGGGCGACCGAATCCCATGCATCCGCTCAGCTGACCGAGAGCAGCGACGCGGCAACACTTCGTACTTTCGGCTGAGGGTGAAGAAAAATAGTATACGACACACGGCCAGAAACATTGGATGCCCTGGCGTGCATGATATGAAGCCTCGGCTTCGCCTCGGCCTTCATATCACACACGCCCGGAAATCCAACTTTCTGGCCTTGGGACGTAATATACTATTTATCTCGTAAAGTGTGCCATATCGTGCAGAATGCCACGAAACTCTGTCTATGGAGATAGGGCATTAGGGCACACTTTTATTGAAAAACCCAAGTTCACACGGTTTATATTTCTATTTAAAAACGCAAGTGTCGAGTTAGCCCCGCTGTCGGCTTAGCCCCACTCTCCCCATATTTGATAGCAATTATTATCAGTCCAAACATACTTAGTTTTTTTTTCCTACACGTTTTCTTAGCTGAATATTGTCTTAGATTTATTTTTAAACGTTAAGCAGGAATTTACATTAAGATTTAATTTAAATTATCGAGAATTAGAGATTGGATATTTGAAAAATGTCTTATATTCGCGCATTCATCACTTAATTTTGAATTTGTAAAATCGCGACTTTTTTATTTCAATGGTTGTTTTTATATTCATATAAAAAATACTGCAATATCAATAAGCATGGATATGCAAACTTTCAATTACAAAATTTAAATGTATACAAGGAAAAAGGTTATGCAGATTATTCTGATAATACATAATAATAAGGTAGATATTTTTTTCCTTTGAAATTTTTGCATTTTCTTATCGCACTCGTTTTTATTTTTTTATTTACGTCTGGGATGTCATTAACTTAAAATTATCTAAGGCCAAATTTGACCAGTTCATATAGCATGATTATGAAGAACACAAAAAATTGATTTATTTATTACACAGAAAAAATGCTGGCTCATTTTGAGCCGGATAATGTCTCTTAATTGAGGCACAGCATTTTTTAAAAAAAAGGCTTAAATCAAGTTGTACCCTGAGTAAAAAAAGTGCTATTGGGATCTCACTAGGATCACGGATAAAGCCCCGTTAAAGTACTGGTTATGAGACAAATCAGTGTATAAGTACCAACTTTTCTTAAAAATGAAAAATTTCCATTTAAGAAAAACAGTACTGGAACAGTTTTATTTGATTTTTTTTTAATTGTTACAAAAGCTGATGGGACTTTTGTAGGAAAAAGTATGGACCAAGTCCCACCTTATTTTTATTGTGAGCAGGACTTTTTTAGGATAAAAATACCGAAAAATCCCACTTTTTTCAATGTTTGCAAGCCCTGAATCATGAAGGACTAAAAACTAAATAAGTTTAAAGGATCTCCCGTTTCAATAGGGCTTTTTAAAGACAAAAATACCAGATGATCTCATTTAATTCTTTCAGAATTTTTATAAGTTCTAGATCATTTTTGGGACAAAAGTCATAGATAAGTTCCATTTTTATTTTTCAGAATTTTTTAGAAGTGTTGATGGGATTTATGTTCCAAAAAGTACTGCCGAAATAGGGCTAAAAACTTAAAGAGTTCAAAACATGTCCGGTTTCACCAGGATTTTTTTAGGAAGAAAATACCGGAAAGTCCCACTCAATGTTTTTTTAGCAAGACTTTATTTAGGATAAAAGTGTTGGAAAAGCTCACTAATTTCTTTTGAAACTTTTACAAGTTCTAAATAATTTTTATAATATTTTGAACTCCTTTGATACTTTGGTCATATTTCAGCCGTACATCATAAAATTGCGAAAGAAGTAAAATGCGACTTATCTAGTAGTTTTGCCCCAAAAATTATTAAGGACTTGTACAAATTTCAAAAGAGTTGATTAGGACACTTCCGATACTTTAGTCCAACATCAGCAGTACTTTTGTGGAATATAAGTCCCATTAGCATTTTTAAAAAATAAAAAAAATAAAAATGTATCTAGTACTTTTGTCCGAAAAATTATTTAGGATTTGTGAAATTAAAATAGAATTAAGTGGGACTTTTTCGGAACTTTGGTTTTAAAAATGTCCTGCTCGAAAAAAAATTAATTAGGACTGTTCTGTTCACTACTTCTGTCATTATTTAGACATTTAAAAAATGTACAAAAAGTTGGTTTTCAAGTACTGAAAAGTTAGGAAAAGTTAGCCTAGCTTTTTTTCTATTTAGAAGTTAGAAGAAAATATCCCAGGATTAACAGTGGATTCTCCTTTTTTAAAAGTGATTCTTGCTAATTATCTTAACCCTATGAAAACTAAAGTTGTAAAATTGAACCTTATCAGATAATTTCTTGTCAAATGATTCCCACTACAAAAAAAAACTAGAGATTTGAATTCGTTTTCGCAAAGGTCCGAAGGAAGACAACTTTGACTTTTTCAGGAAGGTTATGTGATAATGTATTAAACAATATGATAGTCCAGTGTACACCTAAAATTATTCGGCACTGACGTCTTCATATCTGTGTTTTCGTCAAGATCAACTCGGGATCGGGACATCCTATCAAATTAATGATTCTCCAGAAATCACACGTTAGCTTCTCCATTCATCAAACCGATGTGATAATCGACGAAAGAAGAGTATTATAGTATAAAGTGTAGTCAGATGGTGCACAATCTGAAAGGATCGAGGCCGTTGGAGTGGGCGTAATTGGGTGAGTTTCAAGATGCTACCCCCTAACAAAAGTCCCACATGACGTATCCCGTCATGACTCTTTAAAAATTGTAAACTTATTATAACTTTTCAAAGACACTATCACAGATCGTGAATGGTCACTATAGTGAACCTTTTTCAATCCACGTAGGTGTTCCAATTTCGTCTATTTGGTGTATGAGATAAAAATAGCACCAGCAGGAAACACGAAGCATCATTTCCTTATAATGATCTACCCTTAGTCGACCTAACCCTTTATACTTATTCAAGAAATTAGTTTTTAAAAATTGGAATCGTATTTTGGAGGAGTACATTATTATTTTTTTTTCGAAGATATATTCATATCATGACCAGATCCATTTTAAATCAAACAGGTGCTACACTTCAAGTTGAAGTATCTCTGAGCTACGAAATGTGTAGTTTTTCTAGAGGAAATGAGTGACATGCATTTTTCCGATCTGCTGGCTTTGGACTTATTAAATATATATTCAAAATAGTGCCAATAGTATCATACATTTTGAAAAATAGTAGCAAAATACTGTCATGCATCCCTAAAAGCTTTTAAATCCGTTGAAATCCTTTAGATCCCCTGAAATGTATACCGAGATGGTCTAAAAATTCATGGAAAATTCGTCAATCTCTTTGAATGCCGCAAAATATTCAGAATCACTTGAAATCCTTAGCAATTCCTAGAAGTTCCTTTGAAATTTCATTTTTTTTCCTTTATTTCATAAAGTTCTCTAGAAATCAGCCGGAATACCTTGACGCCATTTTAATGTCATTTATATCTTGGATGCCTTTTTTAAATACATTTAAATTTCCTGAAATCCTTCGAAATTCTTTCGTAGTCCTTATAAATTTTGAAATCTTGTTAAATTCTTTGAAATTTACAATTTAAACGATTTAAATTCAAAACTAAAAAATGTTTAATGTTTCAACTTGAAATTATTCAAGTTTAAATATTTTCAATTTGGTGTTTTTCACTTTAGAATCTGATTGAATCAAACCCCAGACTTTCAGACGCTTTCATTTGAAATAATGATTTTTTGACTAATAATCCATTTAGAATAGATAGATCTTCGAAATAACTTAAAATTGATAAAATACCTTATGATGATGATGGAATCTTTGAAATCCTCGGAAATCCCACAAAATCTTATAAAGCCAATTTGAAATCCTTTGAAATGCTTTTTTTGACAATTCTTCATACCTTTCAAAATATCATGAAAGCTTTTAAATTCCGTGAAAACTTTGAAATCCAGTAAAATCTATTAAAAATCCTTGAATTCTATTGAAATCCTCTGGAATCCCTGGAAAACTCTCCAATTTCAGAGTTTTTCTGAAATTGTTTATCTCTTGCAATTTCCAATCATTCTACTCAATTCTTTTAAATCTCATAAAATTCTTCAGAATCTTTTAAAATAAACTATTTTGTTCTAAATAATTTGAAAGTTTCAATGATCCTTAAATCTTGTGAAATCCTTACGAGTATTTTGAAAACCTATACAACATTTTGAAATCTTTAATATCATTAAAAATGTTCAATCTTTGACATTCTCGGAGACTCCATAAAATCCTATGAAATCTTTCATACCATTTTAAAATCCCTTGAAATTTTCCAAATCTGGGAAAATTTAAAATTTTGTAAAATACCCTGAAATCTGTCAATTCCTTTGAAATCCATACAAAAAATTATTTTTATAGTTCTCCGATATCCTATAAAATCTCGTAGGTCTGGTGAAATCCTTACAATTCCCTTGAAGTAATTTGAAATCCTGCGAAATTTTTTGCACTATCTTAAAATTTGTAATATCTCTTATAATTTTTCTTCAAATCCCTTCAATAATATTTGAAATTTTCTAAAATCCCTTGGAATCTTTCAAAATACTCTGAAAGGTTTCAAACTCTATAATATTTTAAAATCCCCGAAATCAGTTAAAATCCTTTAAAATCCCTTGGTATCTGTTGATATGTTTGAAATGTCGAGAAAATTGGAGAAATCTCATTAAATTTTTTGAGATCTCTGAAGTCCCTTAACATGTCGTAACATCTTCAAAATTTTGAAATATGTTCAAAATTTAGATTTTTGAGATGGCGGATATGTGCATTTAGTCAATCTAGCAAAGAAGTTTGAAAATATGCAACAAATAGAGGCATCATGAAATGGCATTTTTGTTAAAAAAAACCGCATCGCTCGAAAAAAGTATCTAAAAGTGTCAATAGTGTCGTGAGTTTGAGCACTGGATTTGAGAAAAAACATTCCCTACCACTTTAAATAAATTTTGACGTCGATTATTTTTAAAAAATTACCATTTTTTTCTTTGAATTTCTATCGTTTTTGATCTGATTCAGATATTCACTAACATTTTTTGACAAGTTTTTGTTGAATTTGGCATTTTATTAGGAAGACATCGTGTGAGTTTTATGTGGGCCAAATCATTTTAATAAAATTAAATTTTAATAAATCATGGTTTACTTTTTAGAGGAAAATATTCCCTACATCTTTACTGTTTGAAATTTTGAAAATAAGTAAAGTGACTTCAAATATAGTTATTTGCTTAAAAAATGTTTTCTTTTAATAAAACAGTTTCAACGATTTTAGCCATAGAACAACTCTTTTTGAAATTGCGATAGTAAGAAAAAATTCAATTGCAAACAACTTTGCGAAAATAAATTTAATTTGTAAGTTTGATCATTTTTTCATTAAAAATGCTTTTTACTTGAAATTACATCATCAGTAATATTATTTTCACTCTTAAAATGATAGAAAAACTATTTCTTTCAGACACCGGTTTCTGGTACGATAACTGCCTTAAAAGAAAATAGGTTAAATCATTATCGATTGAGATCCTATCCCACACATACCACAAAGTATTGTCCCAAACGTATTGTCTTCGTTCTCTTATATGTTATTAATGCTACGTAATTGAAAATTCCTTTCACATTGAAACTTTTATGTAAGTTAACCTGAGTCAGAAGGAGCATATTTAAATAGAAAAAAAAAAAATTATACTACATTTTATAGTTTTAAATTGAATTTTCTCAGACGTTCTGTTGTTCCAAACGTACTGATTCCCCCCTAATCAAACTTTTGTATTTGTCTTTGAAACAAGGAAAGATACAAAAAAATGTGAAGAAAAAAGTTTGCACGAACAAATTTGTAGATGAAGTTACGAGTATTTGAATTTTGACGTCTATTTTTCAAGAAAACACAAAGTTCTTTTTAGACTTCTATCATTTTGGACCTAATTCATTTATTTCAATTTTATTTTTAGATTATGGTGAGTATTACTGTCATCTTTCGAAATCCATAGAAAATTGGAAAAAATGTGAAAACTAAACAATTGTTAGGGATTTGATTGGAAATACAAAAAAAATCAATGTTATATTTTTTCCAATTATAGGCTGAGTTTGCTCTGTTGTAAAGTACGTCCTGTAAGTTTTATGCGTGAGACACCATTTTTGTGACCAGGAGAATTTTTGTTCGTATGATCGACTTTTCGCATTTTTCTCGGGGAAAAAACGAAAGATATAAAAAAATATTAAGAAAAAGTTGGAACACCTAGAAAAGTTCTAAACATTTATTTTGTGTCCGAAGCGAGACCGTGAGAATCCTTTTTCATAAAATCGAATTTTCGTCTCTTTCTTGGAAACAAAGAAAGGTACAGCAAAGAATATTAGCAATAAATTTTGTAATCTAGAAAAGTTCTGCAAAAATATTTCCTGCTCTTTTGTGATATCTTGCACCGTTTATAGGATAAATACGAAAATTCCATTTTATATGAAAACAAAAATTCTCCTGACGACAAAAATGGGGTTTATTCACATAAAACTCACAGGATGTCTTCCTTATATATAAAAGAACATTTTAAAAAATTGACAAAAACATACGGCAGGGTTTTTTTGCAAGATTTAAGGCCGCCTAATTTTTTCTAAGAATAATAACCTATTGTGTCGCTAAAAGATTCTGGGATTTGAAGTGTAGAAGTTGCCTTATTTGAAATGAATTCGGTCTAATGAAATTTAACATCTTTATGATTTACAATGCATACTTAAAATACTTGTTTCAGCTCTGTTAAGCTCTAATCATAAAGCAATTGTCCGGCGAAAGTTCAAAGTCTAAAAAAATAATTTGCAGTAAAATATCAAAGTTAGCAAAAGTAGGATGTCCCTTTTAAACTTTGTTATGTGGGTTTTTCTATTAACTTGGGAAAATTTGATCAGGATGCTGAACTTATGTTCAATATGACAAATGGCGGAAGTTAAAAGAGGGAGAGGAGAGAGAAGGATGCCTTTTATCTGAAATTGGACCAACAGGTCCCGAGATTTATGGTGTCGACCCAATTATGATAGAGCACCAGATCACGCGGGATGAATGGATTTAACCATACATGTATGCGAAAAACCAACAAACGTTTACCGATCTGACGCCCGAATTGGCGGATGTGGGCGGCCCCGGTTTCAGGGTATCCGACATTGCATACACGATTAAAGCGATTACATCAACTTTCGTCTTTAAATTTGGCCCTCACAGCTTTTTATGGCAGGTTTATACCCATGATCTGTACCTGCCATAAAGAGCACCAGGAAGCACCAACCGACGTAGGTATACCAAAAAACCCTCTACGAAGTTTCTTTATTCCCAAGAAACATGTTTTCCTTGAGACCTTTATAGTTTTATGGAAAAGTAATCAATTGGTCTTTGATTGTTTATGCTTTTTGTGGTTATAGATGAGATTTTAAAAGGATCAAACTCTGCTGGAGAGTAGGATCCTTTCCGGATAAGAATCTTAAAAGCCTTTTGGATGGGTTTTCAATTTGAGAAAGTGGGAAAAAAGTTCGGTTCAATGAGTTAACGGAGATAGTGTCTATATTGGTCAAATAAAATCGAGGAAAGGGCAGTGACAGTTCAGGGTAGCCACTCAAGACTCAGAAAAAAAGCCTCGATAATTTACCGGATTCATATATCTTTCATTATGTTTATAAGGGGTGCATAAATTACGCGAAGTTTTATTCTCAATTTTTGAACCAAGTACCTTCCTTTCTTATGGCCCGTAAGTTTTTACCCCTTCCCCCTGTCTAACGTAATTTTGCCGATTAAATTGATTTTGTGAATTTATTTAGGTGTCAACCAAAAATAACATACGACAATTTGGAAGGAAAGATTAATCTTCTACTAAAAAAAGAAAAGTTCTCAGCAAAATATATACATTTTAAACCAAATAGTTAAATTTTCAAGCCAAAAATACGAATTTTCTGCAAAATAGTTGAATTATCAACCTCAAAATATGAATTTTCAAAGAAAAAAGTTAATTTTCAATCAAGAGGATTAACTTTCTACCAGAAAGATGGCTTTTAACAAAATTGTTCAATTTTGAATAAAATAATTAAGTTTTGATACAAAAAAGAAAAATTTTAACCATAAAATATGGATTCTTAACCAACCATTCTATATTATACTTTTCTGTGTGAAGCCTCCGATAAATAAATGGGAATTTTGATCATTCATAGACTAAAGAATGATTGTTGAAAAAAACGTTGAAGTTAATTTTTAATACTTTTGTTCAAGTACGATCACCCATCCGAGTATAAAAAAGTTAAGCGATGCTTAACTTCAGTGATCGAAACGAGTAGCTTAAACAATTTCATGTGTCCAAGCAGACTCTTCCTTCCAGTTTTGAATAAAATTTTATAATTTTGACGGATTGATATCGACCTTTTTTTTATTCACTTTCGACTTGAAATTATTATACTTTCAAGTATTTTAATTACGAAAATTTCAACTATTGAGATTTTCAATTCAAAGTAAATTTGTTGAATTGATCTAACAATAAAAGGGTTCAATTACCAATTACTTGTTAAGTTAACAATTCTTTAATAATTATTGAGACCTTGATTTTTAAATGATAGAATTTTATGAAATAAGAATTTAAAACCAAATTAACAATTTTGTATAATTCGTCCCTCTAAATCCCTCTTATTCGTTCCACTAAATACTAGGTATGAGGCCAATCAGCACTTAAGTGCTCATTTTTCTGACTAAAATTTCAAACTCCAATTAGGGGAAAAAGTAGCAGAAAAGTTCCATTTTATATTTTTAGAATTTTTTACAAGTATTGATGGGACTATTGTAGGACAAAAGTACCGGAAATGTCCCACCGGGATGGCGCAAAAGTTTCTTTGAACCTTCCTGGAACATTTTAATGGGAGCTTAGGAGAATTCCGAAAAATGCTCCCGAAAACTTCCTGGAACTTGTTTCGGAATTCTCTGAACCTTCCATTGAAATGTTCAGGGAAACTTCTGTGCTTTCCGAGCACTTAATTTTTATTTTTATTTTGACCAGACCTTTTAAGAACGAAAGAAGCGGAAAATTCAAAACTATTCTAATTCCTTTAAAATATTTGCAAATTCTAAATAATATTTAGACCAAAGTACTAGTAAAGTTCAATTTTATTTTTTTTTCTCGAAATGTTTACAAGTGCTGATGAGATTTATGTTCAAAAAGAGAACTGTTAAAATTGGACTAAAGTACCAAAAAAGTAAAAAATATGTCCAGTTTCATGAGAAATTTTTTACAGCTCCTACATAATTTTTATAGATGTTTGAACCAGGAATTATTTATGACTTTCAAATTTTTTTAAAGAAATAAGTCGCACTTTTCCGGTACTTTCGTAACAAAAAATTCCTGCTCAAAAGAAGAAAACTTGGTGAGACTTTTTCGGTACTTTTGTCATAAAAGTTCCTGCTAACAAAATAAGTGAGACTTTTCCGGTACTTTTATCCTAAAAATCTCCTGATAAAATGGGAAATATTTCGAAATTTTTTTGTACTTCAGACCTATTTCAGCAGCACTTTTTTGGGACATAAATCTTACCACCACTTTTAAAAATTTGGAAAAAAAATCAAATGGAAATTATCTAGTACTTTTGTCCCAAAAATGATTTAAAACTCATACAAATCTAAAAAGAATTAAGTGAGCATTTTCCGGTCCTTTTGGCATAAAAAGGTCCTGCTAAAAAAAAAGGATTAAATGTGACTTTTGCGGTACTTTTGTTTTAGAAATGTCCTGGTGACATTTGACATATTTTGAACTCTTTCGGTATTCCATCAGCACTTGTAAAAATTTCGAAAAGACTATAGAACTAAAGATCTGGCAGCGAAATAATTATTCAAAAGTTGAAATTTTTAGCGTTCCGAATTCAGAAATTATAAATTTATAGTCTGAAAAATTAAAATTGTCGAATTGAAATCTTCAAAATCAAATTATTTTACAGTTTAGTCATTAAAATTCAAACTTCCGTAGTCGGTTTGAATAAATTTAAGCGATTCTTACTTTGAAATAAATCGAATTCTTCAAATTTGTTCACTTATACAATGTTGATATTAACAACCCATTTTCGGAGAAAATGTGTATCCCTTTTCTAAAAAAGATTATTTATCTTTTGACACTCGTCTCCTGCAATCTAGATTCTAGAACATAGATCGACGTATCGAATTTCTACCAAATAACCACGTGTTCTCACTCTCCGGATTACACCCGTCGTTTGAAATTGGTTAAATCGGTTAAATCAAATTGACGTTTGTTGTGTTACCAACTTGGGTGGTAAGTAGCCACTACTAAATTTAAATTCTTGCGGAAATGTTCGGAAGCGATCAAAAGTCAAGTGGGATTCGCGACTCGAAATTTCGTATGGGGATCCTCAATTCCCCGTGAAGTGTAAAATTGTGGGAATATACTCACGGGTATACACCATGGGTATACGAACCCAAGATCGTGTACAGATAGGATCTGGACCACCCGGGGAATTTGGAGTGACGAAGCTGATCGGCAGGACCATGATCGAAGGTCTCAGGTGTCAAGAGGAATGTCGTTAACACCTGTATGAATTTTGTTTTACAGAATACTGCAACTGAAACATTCTTGAGGAATTTTCTTTTTGGGAAGAAAGAAGGGTCAAGTTCCCTTATTTAGTATTTTATTTCCCAATTTTCAGTTTTTAATGTTCGAGAGTCGAGTTTATGTATGATTTTTAGAGATACGGAAAAGCTAATAGCGCCATTCAATTCTGTGGAAAAAATTACATAAAATCCATGCATTGGACA
>JAABKJ010004164.1:0-24769 GCA_011634705.1 Andricus grossulariae
AATGTTCACGAAACGTCGGCAAGTTTCGTAGTTTTGCACACGATTGAAACCCGAAAAAGCTTTAAATTTAAATTTATAATCTTAATAGATTTGAAGAAATTTAAAAGACTTGAGGGCATTTTTAAGGTTTCCAAGGAATTTGCAAGAGCTTTACAAAGTAGCACGGGATTTCAACAGATTTCAAAGGACTTAAGAAATTTCAAGGAATTTCCAAGGATTTTAATGATTTCCAGGAATTAAAAAATATTCATGCGATTTTAAAGAACTTCCTAAAATTTGTAAGGAGCTTACAGGAAAAATAAGGTTTTAGGAGATTTTTAAAGATTCCAAGGGATTTTAACGCATTTGATCATATTTCCGAAGATAACAGCGATTTTAAAGGCCTTGAGAAGTTTTCAGCAAAGTATTTAAATCAATTTTCCAGAATTTCTAAGGATTTTATAGGACTTCAAATATTTCAAGAGATTTCAAGAAATATCTTATTTGATGTAAATTCACAGCATTTCATGAGATTTTAAAATATTTGATCGAATTTTCGAGAGTTTTGAACGGTTTTAACAGATTTCTTAAGATTTCAAAGGAATTTCAAAGTACAATATTACATATATCTTTCATCGTTATGCATCTTCCATGACTCAAATATACCTGATGCCACTTTTTCCAAATCATTATTATCCGGCCTTTTTTTATTAAATCTTCGCTTCCCATTTCTTATAAAATCATTTTGTGAAGTCTGGTAATTAAGTGTGCATTAGGAATATTATAACAATGTGTATTAATTTCAACCAGTTTACAAGATTTCTGATTGTCCAGCAAAAAGTCTGATCGGAAAATTGCGAATGAAATTTTTTGATTGAAACCTTCTTTTCTCGCAGTTTCATAAACACCGAAAGTTTTTTTTTATAATCATCAGCCCTTATCGATTCCTCAAGGGTCTGTTTTAAAAAATCATAATTATGAGCCACTTTGTGTGTTAACTCACTTAAAATTCTCGTCATTTCACAAGCTTCTAAGTACAATTTTTTGGGTATTGCCGATGGAAAAAGAGAAAAGGGATAATACTGGATAATGATGCTGTTCCAATTGGAAAAACATTTCCAAATTTTTTATAAGAAACCCCTCGGCTTTTGATTACACTCGAACTCCAAAGATACGAGAATCTCGGGAATCGGGAACTCTAAAGATACGAGCGTGAAAGGGGCTCCCACTCCTGTGCCGTTTAGATTTCGGGGGTAATGCGTGAGAACGCACAGAGGCCTACAACGCGCAGGCACGCGTATGTAATTCGCAGTGAACAAACGTCGAATTCAAAGCAGCGCGCAGTCGCGCGCACCTCACTCTCGAATAGGGTGGGGGTATAGGGGAAAAAATTCCGCTCGCTCCTTTGGAGTCGGGACAGTCGTATCTGTGGAGTGCTCGTATCATGGGAGATCGTATCTTTGGAGTTCGAGTGTATCACATTTGTCGAATAATGATCGATATTGGTCTAAATTTGCCTCACTTTGCCCAATGTAAATAAAAGTTAAAAATAGAGGCGGAAAAGATTCTCCCCTAAGACACATGAATTTTAATCTCAACTTCTAAATTAATGTAAGCACTCGCTTTTTATACCAAAAATATATTATTTTCAGGAATATTTGCAGCAATTCAAATGATTAAGGGAAATCCAAATCTGAAAAAATCTCAACCGCAAATATTTTTCCACAAAAAACTGTTTAAGCAACTGTTAATTTCGAATGAATGTTACGTTTTCACGATTTTGTGCAGTTTAGTTAATATAATAAGCGACTTGAATACGTTATATATACACTAGCGATGTTTAGTATCAGACCACTTATCAAATAAGAAATTAAAACTTGCTTTCTTGGTGCACAATAGGGTGGCCCTAAAAAACAAAAGTTTTTTTTTATAAACAGGTGCCACCCACGCCCTGAAGTTTCCCATAAGAATAACATGAGGCAAAAACAGTTTTTTCTCAATTCCTTCCTAAGCACCTTTTATGGTGCTAAAAAATTTACCCCATGCACCCATGTACTTGTTAATTTTTGAAGTACAACTTCTTATGGCGCACCTCTACCGCGAGTGGGCAGATTCTTTTTATCAAGCGACTTTCATTGGCTGCCCCGTTCTTGTATCGATGGGTAAAGTAAGTAAAGTAAATACTCTTAACATTCCTAGAACTGCTGGCCCATGTAGTTTCTCAGCGCGTAGGGCGAGAGACGGTTGCGACTCACGCCTCGGAAGGGTCGAGTGTGCAAGTAGACAGTCGCGTATATCACGCAATAAGATGAAGTAAAAACGTGTCAGGCGGTGTCGGTTTATTGCGCGGTTGAAAATGTCGCGGTCCGTTAGTCTGCTTTATCATACATCATTGTTTTTCAAGTGTTTTTGTTAGCACACAACAATTTTCCAACTAAAAATCAATACTATAGAATCAAAAAACGATGCAAATATTTCGCGAAATAGGGAATTTTGTGCTATGGCGTCGATATGTGGGAATGTCAGCCGTCAGGAAAGTTAATACATGTTACCGCAAATGCATACGACTTTTTGGAGAAAATCTCCGAAATGTGACGCGTCGGAGGTTGCCAAAGTTACAGTCGAGTGAACAGTGCGATCACGCGGCTCAGTAATAAGGATGGAGGCGGCAGTCGGTCCACAAAACATAAAACAGACGTTAGTGCCGAAAATAATGCTGCGGAAATTACACCCACAAATAATGAGTGAAACAATTTTCAAAATTGACTGTAAATAAATTATAAACGACATTCGTATTCATGGAATTCGTAGAATTCGAAGCATTTACGGAGTTCAAGGAATTCAAGGAATACACGAAATTCAAGGAATATACGGAATTTAAGGAATTCATAAAATTCACACAATTCAAGGCATTGACGCATTCAAGGGATTGACGGACTTCAAGGAATTCACGAAATTCAAGGATTTCACGGAATTCATGAAATTCCAAGACTTCATAGAATTCACTAACTTCATGGGATTCACGGAATCTGCAGACAAAACACATTCAAGGCACTCGGTCAAAATCGTATTTGCTTGGTTAAACTCGGCTCATTAAATAAGATCAACTGCATAGAGTTTATTGGATCAATATGATTAATAAAAATATAATCTGAATATAACTAAATTCATTAAACATAATGATTAAAAATTAATAGAACAGGTACTTTATGTCAATATCTGAATGTAAAAAGTAAAATAAACAAGTAGAAAAATGTACAAATACTTGCATTACCTTTATTGTATACAATTGTAAAAAAATTACATTGAAAAATTATAGCATTAGATTTTGAAAACTTTGAGAGAGTTCGATATTTCTATATTTTATTTTACCTAGCCCTAAGTCCCGGTCAAATCAATTTAGACCCAGAAAGGAGAAGCTAAGTTGAAGAGTGCACTATTTAACAACAAATTCATCTTTATTCAGACTCAGCTTTTTTTATAACGATGTTTGCTTATCCGTTATCACGCCTGGACGGCGTGCTCTGAAAAGCACAAATTTTCAAAGCCTGTGACAGCGTACCCGGACGAAAAACTACGGACCTTCATCCTTCCGGAGCGGAAGCCTTACAGCTACTCGGATGGATGATCTGGATGTGGACTTCGATTTCTCGTAGTCCACTCGAGAGTGCTCGTTTCGCATCTCGCCTGCCTCTTTATACCCTCTGCAGTTGTGGTAGGTCGCGGGATGGAGGATCCGGCGCTTCCTGGCGTCACTACCTGGAACTATTCTCGCCCCCTATCGTATTTCGGATGGCTATTTCCATGTCGGATTTTCCCCGCGTATTCGGGTAGCCTAATCTCAGGCGTTGGTCAGAGTGACCGTTTCATCTGCCCCCTTTTCGAGAAGAATCCTCCTTAGGGGCTTCTTGAAACATCAGAAGTTGTTGTTGAGATCGACGTCTTCTTCTCGCTCCTGTCGTTCCTTGGTGGAGATGTGGAGTACAATCGAATCCAGTTGGTCTTCTTCATAGTCGTTCCCAAAAATCTCCTCGACCTTCTTCTGGAGAGAGGATTTTTGGTTGATAATCCTTTTGACCCGTTCATATATGGTTTTTATTCGCTTCGGTTTGGTAGGAAATGTTGGGTGTTTGGGAAGTAGACTCTGGATGGGCCTAGATTGTCTCATGATTGGCTTTATAGTTTCTTCGATTGGCATCATAGGGACAGTAACCTGGTTCCGAGTGGAGACCCTGATGTCAGTCGGAACAACGCACCAGGTGGTGACTGACTTGTACTGCTTGTTTTTTAAGCGAGGATGCTTCCTTTTCTTTGTAATCATTCGGGGTCGTCCCAAAACTACGTCTTGATGCCTGGCCCGCTTACTTACGGTGGTTGGCTCTCCAGGCCCAACTTGAGTGCATGCATCAATTTTATTCAGCTGGTAGTAAAACATTACCTGAGTTGAAGCACCCATTTTGCTGTAAGAGTAATAAATTAAAATCGAAATGTATGCAGGAAAGCGTATGTTTACAGTATGCTCGTAATCTTAGAGTGTCCCGGCACGCTCAAAGACTGCCATAAATTTAGCAGTGCGCTTTAGAAATTCATCTTATAGATTACAAGCTTTTACCAGCAATTTATCGTTCACCCGGTATGTGATAGATTTCTTCAGTACTATACATAATGAAAAAAACAGAATTGCTATCTCGACAACCTTATTTTATATCGTTGAAGATAAGACGCAAATAAGCTCGTTCGGTAGCATAATAAATACAGATATTCTTAAGGAAAATTATTATTTCAAATAGAAAAATTACAGTTTCAACAAAAAATATTATAAACAATCATCAAAATCAACCACTCGCCTTCTGAATTTTTTTTACTAAATCATGAAACAAACAACTGACTAGTAATCTTTTATCAAAAAAAGGTTTCAGGAATGATAAAACTTCTTTGTTTACAACAAATGTTAAAATCAAAGTCAACAATCGGACACTGTCGCTCTGAAAAAATGGTTTCACTAAATTGTGTAGTAGGCGAATGAATAATGACCTTCCTTGAGGAAAAAGTGTCAGCAACTCTCAATTATTATTATAATTGACACATTTATAAATAATTAGCTACCATAGTTCAATTTTTAAATAATGATATTCTCTGCAATGATTATTATCTGAAATAATATTGCGAAAGAGTCTTCAACAAGTACAAAAAAAATTTTGTAAAGGGACAATGAGTTTCGACTATACTTATAATATTTATAGTTTAACGTTTCTTCAATAGAATATTACTATTCAGTTGTTTGCTACATGATTTAGAACGAACCAATCTTTTTTAGAAGGAGAATGCCTGATTTTTTAATTGTTTTATAATATTTCTTGTTTACAATAAAAATACGAACTTCATGATGCATTATAGGATATATGTTATAGTAATTTTTAAACTATTTGAGTTATTTAATTCTTGAATAATGGACTGATAGCAACCCTAGAAAATAAGTTTTGTTCTACAAGATGAATTGAGAATTGTGTTTATCGAGCACGAAAAAATATGAAAACTCCGTGACTATCCTTTAGAATTATAATTCTGCTGCCGAGCATGAAGTAATTACAGAAATTACTAAAATGAAGCTTGCAGGGAAAGTATTTGTAATTAGGATAAAATTAGACTTTTAAAGAAAGTTTCAATGGCATAGAATAATGAAGCTGTAGAGTTCGTTGCAGTTGCAGTGAAACGTCTGACCGAACACGCGTACCTTTCACTTATAAGGAAGGAAGCTCGGTAATGGTGAGGCAAGTAGGCTTCGACAAGAAACGAAGAGATGAAAGCGACCCTGAAATTACATTGACAATTAGAAGAGTGAGAAAATTTAATGTTTATGTGTGATAAACTACTACGTTATAACAGCTTGAGCTGCCAAGGGATGGATAATATAATGCTGACAACTCAATGAACTAGAAATTATGAAAATTGCGCTTTACCATATAATTTAGGAGCTGCGATTTCTTTTCAAACACGGTAAAAGCGTAGAAGGGTACGATTAATTTTAAAACTCTGTAGCTATTCTCTAAAAACTTAAAATCCTCATACCGAGTATGAAATTAATTAGAAATTATCTAAACTACAACTTCTAATTACAAAAGTAATTTTAATTTTGAAAATTAAAATAAGTTTCGAATTTGCTTTTGATCTTTGAAAATCAGCAATGAATTGAAGCTATTTTCATGGTTCTTTATTAGTAAGGAAACTAACGAAAATGGATTCTATTGCATTGAATTAAACCGTTTGAACTTTCATAAATTCGCGGAATATTAAATAGCAATTTTAATTGTTTTTGTTTCAAATACTTCACTTGCAGAATCTTGCTACAAAGAGTACATGCAAGGTTAATTCAGGTAGTTTCGTAGGTTTGTTAACGATGGCAGGGTTTGCGAGCACGCGAAGTATACCAACGCCTAAACAAAATGCCTACCTTAATACTACACTGAATAAAAAATTTTTCGAAGTTTATCAAAAACACTGAATTTAGAAAAGAGTGACAATACCACCGCTGCTATCAGATTGGCTGTCACGTTCCAAGCAAAGGCGAGGGTGGGCTGGTAATAGGGTAGGTAAGGGATGTTACATGGGCTGATTATGTCAGATTGGTGAAGCCTGACAATTTATATTATTGTGGGATCACTGTCACTTCATCAATCCAAGGGGATTGTGTAAATTCAGAATATATAGTAGTTATTGAAACAGTAAATGTTTATGAGAACATAAAATAGAAAGAAAATTACAGTAAATTAATATATAAAATTTACGCTACGTTCCAGCCCTAAAAGGGTAAGAGAATACTTGTATGTTGATGATGTCCCCGATCCGTTGTAGAATATCGACGGTATTCCCCCGGGTGTTTTTAATTGATTTACACGAATAATGAAAAATCAATTTGAAAGACGACCGAAAGCAGAAGGGACTTCGTTTATAATTAAAACTCCGTACTATTTCACAATTTTACAATTTTATAAGAATCATATATAACTCCTGTGTCTGTTGGAATAATTTTCATATTTTGAATATTGCGCCAAAAGTCCATTGAAATGGATTTTAGAGATAAATAGTGAGACCAGGCGGCGCTGTTGACATAGTTCCTGTTTATTTTTTTTCGGCTGCTTTCGAGACGCAATATTTAAGAAATTTTGCCCATTTATCGCAAGCGTTGACGTTCCGCAGGGACCTTTTGCCAAAATATGGATTTCAGCTTCCAAGATAAAAAAATTGGCCCCCCATAACCATTCGTTGCGCTAGAGTTTATAATGAATTTTTTCGGGTGAGTTTTCTATGTTACATTACCCCCTACATGAGCCTTAAGTCTGTGAATATTATGTGTAGACACGTTTTCCTCAATATGAAGGTTGAACAAAAAGCGAAAATATAAATCAATTGGCAGTAATAATAATCTCAAATACAAGCATGGAAAATATCTGAAATTATCACATTCAAGTATTTTACTACATGGATTACATGAATTGCATGTTGTTTTCACAAAAGGTTCCATACCAAACGTTGGATCTGATGAGGTGATTCAGGACATACTCCTTTATGTAGTGCTACGGGAGCTTAAAAAATTATTATGAATGTTGATTAAAATGTAAATAATCGTATCGTCTTAAAAACATGATACTTCTTAAAAAATAGTATGCATTATATTTGAAATGTATACTTATATATTTTTCAAAATGAACTATTTCGCACTGAATGTTTTAAAGTAAAACTTTATCATGTTTAAAGCATTCGAGATTAATACACTTTGAAGTTAAAGCGTTTGAAAGTGAACCTCTTGAAAGAACAGTATTTTGTGATATCCAAAAAATTAAGTTTCAGAAGATAAGAAAATGTCTTAACACACAACTCACCCATTCCACAATCAGTAAAGCAGCGATACTGCTCCCGGGTCATAGTCCACTCATAATAACCACCAGATACACAAACCACATACGTTCCTTCATGCTGAAAACACATAAATTTGGTTTAGTTTACAATTTTCCGAAAAACGAATCGTTTTCAGTGTTTATAGTTGGATAATTTGCAAATGCACACACATTTCATATGATTAAAATGTTTGTAATATTATATGGATATTTCCTGACAAAAGTAAGACTAGCACTTTTAGTGGGCAAGTAATTCTACAATAAGGAAGATACTTTTCCATATTTTTTTCTTATAATTATGTCATTGTTACCAATTGAAGAAAGAAGAATATCGAATATACTTAATACAAAGGATACAGACATCTTGTATTATATATCATATATGAATTTAAAAGTAAGTGTACTGAGTATGGCAAAACTCACCACTACTGGTGGATATGTTTCATTGGTATGATGAAAAATGAGATCATATTCACAAGATTCGTGATGTAATAGTAAGACATCTGGAATAATTATTAATGTTTATTATGATGTGAATAATCATATCGTCTTAAAAACTCCATCCTTTACAAAAAATTGTATATATGATATTTAAAATGTAAACAAATTCAAATTGAAATATTTCGCATGGAATATATTTTAAAGGATGAAAACAATTTCGTTTTAAAAGCATCCAAGGATAATATATTTTAAATTTTAATCGTTCGAAACAAAATTTTTAGTAAAGGCGGCATTACAAGATATTTAAACAATTAACCCTTAGAAAATAAGCAAATATCTTGCAACATTACTTGTTAGGCCACATTTTATTAGGCAGTGGTAATGCTCTATCTTCACAGACCCATGAGGAAAACCTGTAGATATGCAAACGTCCATGGTTCTTTTCGTCTAAAAATATATATTTTTTCAGTTAAAAGTTGTCAGAAAACTAATCCGTTTTCGATATAAAAAAGACTGTGTAAAATGCAGTTTACTTACAGGATCTCCACATCTCTAGACACACATAGCAGGAGTTTCCTACAAGAAATATAATCTTGGTTAGCAGCATTATTAGTCATAAAATTTTTTTCAGTTTCGTAATAATTTGTAATGTCACACAAATTGTATATAACAGAAAATTTTATTAAAATATGTAGATAAATAATATATAGGAATTTAAACTAACTGTTCTGAGTAAAGTTGTACTCACCGGTGGATATTTAGGAGTTTGCTGTTAAAACAAAAGCAGAAAAATTGTTATTATTCTAAATATAAAGCGAATGAACACATCTTGAATTATATATAATAATTATATGAATTTTAAAAATATTTCAAAAATGACTGTATGAAGAAAGTAAAACTTACTTTGTTTCTGGGGGGGGGGGACGTGTCCAAGTATTCTCTTAGTCTACAAGAAACATCATTTTCGTTAGCAGAAATACTAGTTATTAAAGCTCTTACAGTTTGATAATTTGCAATGTAACACAAATTCCACATAATAAAAATTGTTATTGAAATATGTAGATATATAGTATATTTGGGCGTCCGCATGAAGGTATTTATAGCCAGTATGGAGTTACGTATAGGGGCATTACGCTGGGTAAATTCCCGGCATTTAAAATGAAAAATGAACGATCTCAATTATAAAACGAATCACAGAGGCATTTTTGAAGTTGGAGCTTCGAAAAAGTTATACGCGAAAAACGCATCTAAACTTGGCGGGTGCCATAAACACACATGTTATATTTTTTCCTCGAACGTGAAATATACCTAATTTTGGTTACTTTGGATATGAGTATATTCCCAATTTATTCACTATTGGCCCCAGTATCATCCGCCGCTCAAATTAAAAGATAATAATTTTGACCTAAACTTGGAAAAATGCGAATATCTTCTAAACCAAAACCGGCCATAATGGCCCTTTTCATGCGGACGCCCACATGTAGGAGCTTAAAATAACTGTCCTGAGTAAAGTGAAACTCACTTGTTTTGATAGTATACGATGGACCTGTTCAAGAAAAGAGAAAAATTATTGCTATCTTACATATGAAGCGAATAAAGGCGTCTTGTATTATGTACAATAATTATATGCCTTGTAAGTTAACTGTTTTGAGTAAAGTAAAACTTACAGGTCGTTTGTTGAGACGGACTTTGGGGATTCCTCCATGGATTTCATCATTCTACAATAAATATCATTTCAGTTAGTAGAAGTCCTATTTATCAAATTGTTCATATTTTGATAATTTGTAATTGCACACAAATTCTATTCAATTGAAATTTGTATTAGAATAATTTATATATTACCGGACAAAATGGTGGAGAATTTAGTGTCTCTGGTCCTACAGGTATTAAAAAGTAGCTTGGAAGACGTTATGTTACCCAGTTCTTCCGATTCTCGGATTTTGCCGCACTGAGTATGCATCGTGTCGACAACCGGATTTGTTTAATGTTGGTGGACTGATTTGAAATGATTATATGTGCAAATAAATTTTTTACTACAAATAATAATTCTGGAGTGCATAAAAGTGCATAAAAGTGTGAATTGCAAATTTTTTGTTTAATTTTCACACCCACTATTGCTATACTCGAAAGATACAAGGAAGAAGGTATTTAAAAAATTAATAATAATTGATAGCTAGTATTTTCTGTATAAATGTGGATGATTATTTTTAAGAGGTAGAATTAATATTTATTTTAACTTGGACTTTATAAGTCTATTTTTGATCAAAGAATTGTTTTAAATTATTTTACAATTATCATTTGTCCCAGACAATTGATTCTCATATTTAATCATTTTAATTGAGCGCTCCAAAGTAACCAATTTGGTTGGTGCCACGAAGCATGCGCAGTGTAGAAAGATTTGAGAATTTACGCTTTATACGGAACTTTCATGTGCTGGAAAAGTAGAAATATTTATATGTTCGTACAATTTCCTTGATGCCCATTTTTAAAAGAAGGGTTTTCATTGACAGTTCATTTATAGTTCAAAATGCTCGAAAATTTCAAAGATTTGAGTAACATTTTTTTTTATGAAAGCTTCTGAAATTTTTGAAATATTTGTGTGTTAGGGCTTTCTATGATAAATTTTTTATAATTTTTTATTTAACAACAAAATTTACATTTTTTTAACCTTTCAGAAGTACCATGTTTTAAAATATTTTCAGATTTATGACAGAAGATTATATATCTTTGCTAAAACTATCTAGAAATAGTTTTGGTATATGAAGTGACCGAAATAAAAGTTGTATCCCCATACATTGAGAATAAATGCGATTCGGCAATTTTTAAAGCAATTTTCAAGAACGAATTCAAATTTTGGTATTTTTTAAACCAATTATCTCCATTTTTCACAGAATAAGCTAAGAATATCTTTCTGATGTCTTTTTTCAATAGTGCTTTGCAAATCATCATTAATTATTAATTATTCAAACAATGTTCAGAAGCATATTCCGGGTTTGACCATTTCTTAACTAATAGGCTTGATTTGTTCCCATTATATCACGAGATATACATTGTTTAGTGTGACGCGCGAGCACTCAAAGTATGTTCACGCGAAAAATGTTGATCGTGTTATAACATTAAATTTTCATTCTAAATAACTCTAAAGAAAAAAGTTTTCTGTGACCAAAACTTGGGAAAATCTTCTCTAACGCAAGGGCTATTTGAGCATTTGACAGCGAAAAAAACGACGTTCGATGTATGGTGGCTCACTTGGGATAATTTAACCTGAACTAACAATTCAAACTCTGACAAAAAAAAACTGGTAAACAGAAAATTCCAATCAGTGCTGATTTTGAATATGCTAGACCAATACTACAATATAACTTACTACAATATAATTTACTAGAAAAAATGTTTTAATTTTTGAATTAATTAGAATTGTAAAGTTTTCAAATACGTATTCAATTTGAAAATTAACGGCGTAATCTCGCAATACATTCCTGGATTTTCTATTTTTAGACTTTTGAAGCATCGCAAAGAAAAACAGGAAATTGGAAGAGGAGATAGGGAGATAGATCTGAAATAGGCAAACCAAAGGGGCTGCATCTCAAGGTGTAGCTGCTCTGGGGAACTGACGGACTCTAGTTTGTGAGACCTAAACTAAGGAGCAACCCTTCCAGGAGGTATTAGCAGAGCCTACAGATATATTGAGGGCGCGAGTTCTCATGCTATCAAGCCACGATGTGATCGCCATGTCAAGGGCTGACCGGCGCAAGCCTAACAAATGCTTAAGCACCCCGGCGCGCAAACTTTCGTCGAGGCGGACACGTGGGAATCATGAAGAAAGTGTCTGAACGAATACTTTAAGCCACTAGGTCGAATTCCATACTATGTAGACCCGTCCCCTGCAAGCGAGGCTCTACAGGGCGTGTTTCTTATTTTCCTGACTTCTCATAAGACCAAATGGGCAACACAAGAAAAAAAATCAATAAGATTAATTCAGAAGCCAGCCCATCAAGAGCGGTGCAGTATTCTGATGCCAATGACAGCAATATTGTTACCAAGGTGGAAGAACAGTTAGAGAGACTGTCTGTACATAAGAGGAACCGTAGTAGTGTAGAGAAGGAGAGCCCGCTTAGCGCGGCTTGCAAACAGAAACCACACACCTCACAGGAGGCAACGACTGCGGTAATATTATCTGGAGCAACTCCTCAAGCATGTTTTACAAGCAAGAGGAGAGGATCAGAAGCACTCGGAGATGCTCCCAAAAATCCAGCTCGATAGTGTTAAGTCTGCCAAAGACGAAGAGGCAAAGCCTAATCACCTGATGCAAGTTCACTTCTCGGGTTTTCAGCGAATTCGAACCGACTAAGAGGTGCAAGGCTGGGGCCAAGAGGAGGAGAGGGACGATTGGAATTTCGCGATCAAGGTTATTATTAACATAAAGGTGAAATGGGCCGTAGGGTGCTTCTGCCCCTTTAAATCACCAGGGGCGGATGGCATTTGTCCAGTGCCCTTACAAAAATGCATGGAGTTCGTCGTCCCTCCACTAACGAATCTATTTCGTGCAAGCATTGCTCCAACACACGTACCATCAGCATAAAAGGATGGCATAGTGGCATTGATTTTCAAACCTGGGAAGCAGAACTAAACTGATGAAAAAGATTTCTGGTCGATTAGCTTTACGTTTTTCATCCTAAAGACTTCGGAGAATCTGATCGAGAGATATATCCGGGATCTTAACCACCCCTTGTATACAGGGCAGCACGCCCTTCAAGCAGGCTGCTCGGTAGAAATTGCGGTCCACTCCGTCGTGGCGAAATTGGAGCAGCAGATGGAACATAAAGGGCAGGCTTGAAGGTTTGGCGTGCCAGACCAGCTAGTAAGTTGGATAGGAAGCATGCTACGCCGGAAAAGACTCGAAACCAGGTGGGGCGAAAGCCTAGTCAGAGGAATAGCGCCACGGGGCTGCCCACAGTACTCTCACTCCTCCTGTGGTGGATTATAGTGGACGGCCTCCTTTCTAGGCTAAATGAGGAAGGGTATTGTCCCTAGGGCTACGCGGATTACTTTGTGATCCTATCTTCTACCTATATTAGCAGGAAGAAATACAAAATTTCCTGCAAAACAATGTTCACCTAGTTTTTTTCTGTGTAGAGGAAGTGTTTCTTTTACATCTGGTGCTCTCCGCAATTGTTATAGAATGACAGGTCATGAGAAAAATGGGTGGGCTGCGACCAGTCTTCGTTTGGAATTCAAAATCCTTGAAGAAAATTAATTTTTTAAGCCCAGTTCTACCTAAAGTTGTTGTGCAATGACGGAACTTCTCAGTAACCGTTGGATTTCGATAAATCCTCATTTGAAATTCTTTGAGGAAAATTTTTGTTTGTACATCTAGTGCAAACAGCATGTGTTGGGACGACGGTCGAGATCTCCCGGAATCGACCAAGGATAGAGGTAATGCTAGTAAAGAGCTTGTGAAAAACTTCCTGGATCCATTACAGGCTACAATTTTCACAGGAAAAGTCAGTGGAGTTTCCACGGGAAGTCAACGGAATTTGCATAGAATTTCCGTGAAGTACTTTCCCAGGAATATTTCCACGTGAGCTATGTCATGGAACACTGGTAAAAATCAGCAGTTTGTAAATACAATTAACGAAGATATAATTATCCAATGATGCGATTTTTCTTGGACAATTTTCGAGATTTTTTAGCTTTCTCTTGCCTCCTTTGTGAAGCCTGCATTCTTTCTTTTTGCAGAGCAGCTATTACAGTAGACCCAGTTAGAATAGCGGCTTTTTGCCGCTTTCTTCCTCGTTTTCCAATTGTTTCAGCCTTTCTATAAAGTACTTTGATAACGGCCTCCCATTTTTCGGGCAAATAATGTGTTCCAATCCGCCCTAAGTGTAATTTGCAAAAATATGCACACAAAAAATTGAGAAATTGAGGTTAGAAATTTCGCTTTTGCCTATTCCTGGAGCGTATCAATTTCGCTCCTGAAACAAGTACGATTTACAAAATTCAGGTATTTTATAACAACTGCAGAACGAAATATCTGAGTGAACGAAAATTTACCTAACCTGAATAAAATGCAGAAAAGTGTTATATTTCCCGCCAATAAGAGACGACAACAACCAAAACTCGTGTGATGATCTGTCTTTAGCAGACTCAATATTCACGAAAGATGGCGAGAATTATTTGGAAATGTAGCAGATTGCTATTTTACCGACAGGAAATTATAATATTTCCGCGGCAAGTTTAAATTTGTTTAAATTTAATTTAAAATTTAGGAAATCGATTTTTAGCTTATTTTAGAAATTGGCAAGGACAAGTGGCGGGTCGACTTGTCCTATCAGAAATAATGTAAAATTTATTCAATAAAACTTGTGTATAGAGACTTCTTTGTTAGAAGCCAAAGTGAGAATTCCAAATGGACGGATTATAGCATCTTGGAATTTTGTAATCGACTTGGGAATGTATATATTATTAATAATTAATTAGCCTACTTGAAACCTGAACAGGAAGTGAACAGTGGGAGAGTTACGGGTTTAAGAATTTAAACTAGTTTGGGATTCCGATTTCGTGAATCGTTGATTAAAGACTAAAGTTTTATTGTGTAAATGAAGTTGAGTTGCGAACTTTTAAGTCAAAACAACCCATTTACAGGCGCCTTGCAAGCGGAAGCGGACTTTATTTATATATAAATCATAAATTCCTGTACGTGCTCGGTACCAAGATTTCTTATCCGTGACCGTGAAGATTTCTTATCGCGACCGGTTTCAACTTTGTACTTGCTCATGTAAATTAAAGCTTTGAACTTAGAATGATTTTTAAATTGAAGAATCTGACAATGTAATTTCATATTCAATATTTGCATTTATTAAACAAAAATTTACCTGCAATCTTGTTGTTAATTTATTTTAACCGAATATTTCAATTTAATTAAAATTACAAATATAGAAATGGAATTAGCATTCATGAATTAAAATTACGCCACAGAGAAGTTGATGTTCCAACCTCTTCAAGCGACGGACGTTGGTGATAGCAATGTCTATTGAATATTCAAAATTCAAACTTTGGCGCGCTTTTGAAGAAGGGCGTGCCACATTAATTTTTCAATTAATTCACTTGTTTAAACCCACCCCGTGTTGCAACCTACCCCGGTCTCCCCTAACCTAAAGTTGTTCATCAATTTCCGGTAATTTTTCATAAATTCTTGTATTGTTCCAGCTTACCCTCATGAGTGCGTTTTTATTTAATTTGATATTTTTTGAAAACGTCTTAAAAATTTTCAATACTTATGTTCTTCCCACTAAAAAAGGCAGAAAGCGTCACAACTGGTCAGAAGCTCTGACGGTTTCCGAACATCCTGACTATTCCTGACGAGTCTGACTATTTCCGAAGATATGCTAATTCACATTCTATCAAGTAGCCCATCGGCTAGGACCACAGGTAGTCTAACACAAAAGGATTGAACATTAAAAATCATTTTTTTTCAGTGTTGCATATATGGGTTAAAAAGTTACAAATTCAGAATCTACGGGTTTCGACAATTACAGATACATTAAAATTCTCCTACAAACATTAAAAATAAGGATTTCTAAAATTTCCACATGAATTCTGACTTTTCCTGATGATTTCTGTCGAGAAACGTAAAAAAATGGTAAGAAATGGTAAAAAATACTGACTTTTTTGACGATTTCTGACGTTTTTTAGGGCTGCGCCACGGGTAGAATCACCTTGCAGCACAAACCTTCACGTATTTTCCTCATAATAATTGTATTCTTTCCGATTTGAAAAAAAATGTTAATATCCTAAATATAAAGAATATATGAAATAGGAATTTGAAAAAAAATGTTTAAAGCAAAGTAATACTCACATATATTTTTGTGTTCGCAAAGGTGGCTGCGAATATAACTGCGCTGACTGTAAACATAAAAATAGATAACATATTTATTCATTCATTGAAAATTTGTTAAATTAAATATCAAATGAGTGAATGAGGTTTTATAATAAAACGATCGAAATTGTTAAGAGCAATTTAAGCATTAATTTAGGTTATTTTCGATAATTTCGCATTCATTTCTCTTTAGTTCAATACGTTGAATGAAGAGATATTTGCGACTTCAGAATTTACAGATAGATACGTAAAAAAAGTTCAACAAGAGTGTTGTAGAATTTTAAAAGACCTCTAATTTTTCTCGCTGCCATTTTTTGATAGGACTTGTAATTTCGATTTTATTCATAAAAAATGCTATGAAAAAATCCCAAATTCAAATTATGCGTTAAACGACGCAAAATACGGAAAAAGTTTCAAAATAAAATTATAGCTTTTGCAAAACTAAAAAATTTCTTTTAACCATTTTTTGATAGAACTTGTCATTTTGGTTTTATTTGTCGCATATACTACACAAAAAATTCAAATTTTGAACCAAACGATATGAGACAAGGAAAAAAGTTCGGAGGAGGAATTTTAGCTTTTAAAAAGCCCTACATAATTTGTTTGGCCATTATTTGACAGGACTTCTCATTGTGGTTTTATTCATGAAAGGATAAAAGAAGACTCCTATGAATTTTTGTTCAACCATAAAAAATGCTATGAAAAAATTCCTATTTTTAGCATAAGAAGACAAAATTCAAAATCGTTACTGACAAAAGAAGTAAAAACATGGAGGTAAGAGGTTTCGGTTGAATTCAGATTTTTCTGTACTTAAATTCCAAGAAAAGTGCCGAAACAATACACTATTCAAAGACAAGAATAATCGGACAATCATGTTTGATTTCCCAAAAACTGAATTAAATTATGCGTTATGGAAAAGGGATTTTACCAAAAAAATTAGTTAGATCCCTTTCCCTCTGTATGAAGTATTTTTGTCAGTCTCAATTGTAAAGGTATGTGACCTCCGCTGAAAATATTCATTTGATTATTGATTCAAATTGAGGTGAATTTCTTTTTTTTCTAGAAGTCGAAATATTAGTTTATAGGCTCCTTTTTGACGCCCGGCTTCATTTCTTTAATAAAATCTCTACAAGGCAAGTATGTATTTTCTTTGTAACTATAACTACTTACTCAGCAAGAAAGCGAACGTTACTTTTCCTGCAATCTTGCAAACTGAAGATCAAGATAATATATTTCCAATCAAAATTGTTCCTCAAAAAACGTAAGCTGGGCAAGAAACTGATATCTGTAGAATGATCACAGTCATTGTGACAGTTGCCTTATATTATAATGTATTTGTGTATACGTAACGAGCACATTTGTGAGGTTCGGCGGAAAAGCAAATAATCTTAAGATCATCGAATGTGTGATAATTTATTATTTGGAAACACAAAACAGTACGCTCTTTTTTTCTGATATTATGAAACATAAGAGTGTCCCAATTATTATATTATGCATGAAGTAGATTTTATACATACAATTATCCTAAATTATACTTGTGATTTATGTATTCTTTTTATGTATTATAATAATCTTCACTCTAGATCTGAAAAGATACTTGAAACTATGAGAATATTAAACTATGTCTCGATTAAAGCCATTATGCTCAGGAAAGTTTTAACCCTGTAAATATCGTATGCAGATCATGAAATATATTTATTATTTTAGATTACCCAACGTATACAGCATTAGGCATAGAAATTTACGCTTTTCCAAATTTACCGGCTATAAAAAAATTTTCATTCAGCACCTCGGATCCAGGACATTGAAATTGCTTGCTGATTTAGGAGGGTAATCTGATCACTCACATTGTCCCTGATATGTTACTCGGATATATGAAATAGTTACTACCTTAATAATAATAGTTACTACCTTACCTTTAGATAAATTCAAAGGAGGAAAATAAAAATTTTGTGTTTACACATCCGCCATTTCCTTGAAGATAAAATTTTTGACTTAATTCTTCGTACAAGTACAAGCGAATACCGTTCTTTAACTAATCCCGTTGTATTTTTTTGTTTCAGATGATCCAGTCATGAGTTAGTATGCGCACTGCAAAAAAATGTATTGTTTTTGGACCTATGGCAGATTGATAATAACTTGCTTGTTTATCGATATTTTTATCTTAAAGAACTATTGTATCTTATCGTAATGCATATTATTCGAACTGTAGAACATTTGTCAATAAGTAATAAAACCTGTTTTCAAACAAAAAAAATTCTTATAAAATCGTTTTTTTTGGCCTTGCGTCTGACCCTAAGCCCTTAATTTTCTATCCATTCCAACAAAAAATAGGTATTATAAAGAACTTAGTTGATTCAGCTGTTGTACTTTCTGATAATAAATTTCATAATCATGACTTAAAAATAGTAAAACATTATCTTTTTCTGAATAACTTTTCAAAAAACATTATTGATGAAGACCTTTATAATAGATTAAAAGAACCTAATAACATGAACAGAATTAATAACTCTTTTAACATTATTGAAAAAGAATTTGATCCTAAAAGCACTATTACTATTCCATACAATGGTGAAATTTCTAAACATATTAAAAGACTTTTAAAAACGTATAAAATTAGCACCACCTTGAGTATTAATTCTAAACTTGATAAAATGATTAAATTAGGCAAAAACTAATCAGAAACCTTAAAAAAAACTAACGTTGTTTACCGTTTCTCTTGTAATTGTGGTAAATGTTATATTGACAAACTTAAAAGACCTTTACACATTAGACTCAAAGAACACCATGATAGTGTTAGGTTAACCTACAAAAGTGTTCCTAATGACCACTTATATAATAATATTAATGATAAAATTTCTCATTTTTTCCTTTGGGATGAGATTTAAGTTTTACATCAAGGGAATCTGATTAAAAAAACCTTCGCTGAAATGGTTTTTGTTAAAAAAGAACTGGGTAACTATATCAATAAAATCATTGGCCTTGACCATCTAAATGAATCTTACAATTGTATTCTAGAATTATTGTCATAAAATTCCTAACAAATTCCTAACAATAAATTTCTTCTCTTGAATTTCTTACAATACTGAATACAAAAATTAACTTATCTTGCTTGTTTCTACTTCTTCAATAATCGTTCTTGAACAAAAGTTTCAAAATTTTATATCATACTGAAAGAATATCTGCATTTTACCTGATTCAGTGTTGAAAAAGGGGAAGGGGCTCCACCCCCTTCCTGTTATTCTTAGAGTAAAGGACGATTTGGAAAAGGAAAGAACTAATTAAAACGCAGATTAATTATTCTAATCTTATTTTCTATCTATCTGGTTTGAAAAAGGCTTATTAAAATAACAACAAAGTAGTAATTACTTAAAGGTATGTATAATATTTAATTCACTAATTAAAATTTAAAATGATCCTAAACTATTTTATGTGACGGGTAGTAAATATACACATTGTTTCGAAATTATAATTTCATATCTGTTTTTATTGAATTTCCAAAGAAAAACATTAAATTACGTACGTGTAGAAAAATAAGTTCCACCTCGTCAACAATGTATGAAAATGAGATGGTTGCCAGTTCCATTAACACGATTTCAAAATATAATTCGACGAATTTTTTTCTCAAGTTTTATTTGTGCCTGACTTTTGGAGTATGCAGATTTAAACTTAATTATCTGACTGATTAACTCCTCATTTGGTGAGTTTATATTTCCCGATACTAGATAATTCACCATCGTTTGGATTATGAAATCTTTACATCCTTCTACGTTTTTCACTAATCGTTTAATTCTTCTGAACCTTTCATCGACTTACACAATAACATTTTTCAATCCTTCGAAACTTGACTTCTGCAGAACTATTTTCGGTGTATATATCTTTTTTTTTCTTGGCCTCCATTTCTGCCTTTACGGTCCATTGTTAGTCTCGTCGTTGCGTTCCTTGCCCTTCTGGAGAATTATGGCCTTGTTTCCGTGAGCGGGCATAAACAAGAGCGTGTATTTACCTAATTCAATGGTTTGCAGGTATAAAGGTGAATTTCCGAAATAGAAGTATGTTTATATTATATCCAAGTGTTTTTGGAGTTTTTCCCAAGTTGCCGAGTCGAAGGTAATTCCACTACCTGAACTGTTCATAATTTCAATAGCTGATTGAAATTTTCCATTCGATGAAACCTCCAGTCCAATTAAAATCGTCTTGAAAAATGAATGATTAAGTCCGTAAACAGTTGATAGAATCATTTGTTGTGTGGTTCTCTTCGTGAAATTTGTTGACATCATGACCAAACGTTTAAGAGCAGTTTTAGTGAGTATGTGTTTAAGGGGTGATGACTTGGGTTTGATCCTTTTTATGTTTGGCGTTTTAGAAATTATTAGTATTAATCTGCGAGTCAGACGAAACTTCGATAGTTTGAGTGGCCATGGATTTGGAAAAATCAAAGACGTGCGACGATTCCACCTCCACTGAATCGATGTTAACTTGCGACGTAGTGGTTAGGTCACACGTGCAAAGAAAGAATATAACGCAGCTTTTCTTAGAAACTTCACAATCGACCAGATTTTTCTTAGAAATCATACAAAATAATCCATATGTCATGGAAATAGGACAAAAGAACACATGTCTATCATAAATCATACAGAATAATCCTAATTTTCCCGAAAATTACACAAAAGGACGCGTGTGTCCTATAAATTAAACAATAGTATCTATATGTCATGGAAATCACACAAAAGAATATGTGATTTATGTATATTGCACAAAAGAAATCCATATATAATGTAATTTACACAAAAGAACACCTGTATATCGTAAATCACACAGAATATTTCTAATTTCCCCGAAAATTTCACAACAGCACACGTGTGTCCTATAAATTACACAAAAGAATCTATATGTCATGGAAATTACACAAAAGAACGTGTGATTTATGTAAATTACACAAAAGAATCCATATGTTACGTAATTTATACAAAAGAACATCTCCATATCGTAAATCATATGGAGAAAATATGTGTGTATTGTAAATTACACGAAAGAATCGATAAGTCGTGTGATTTACACCATGGACCACCTGCATCTCATAAATCGCAAAAAAAAACAATGTGTATTTTCCGAAAATCATACAAAAGAACACGTGTGTTCAAAATCATACAAAAGAATTTATTTACTGTGATTAACACAAAAGAACACCTGCATGTTATAAATCAAGATGTGGAATTTGTTTTTCTAGGAATTTAACAGCAAAAAATCTGTTTCTTGTAACAATTACAAGAAAATATCCATTTCCCAAAAAATTATACAAAAGTACCGTGTGCAAAGAAGTTAAATAACAAAAGCACATGCTTTCAGAAATCAACCAATTGTAATGGAAAGTTATAAATTACGTAGATGATTATAGAAAAGATCAATGAACAATTGTGAAAAAGATTTCCAAAAAACAAGGTGACAAGATATAAGACTTCAGTTTTTACTACCTTACGGCTATTGAAGCCAAAAAACCATTGTGGTAAATTTTTCGAAAATTGAAATAATAGAATGTCACCATGAACAGGTTCTCAAAAAGTTTTCCGCCTGAAGGTGAAATAACAGGATACGAGTTTTTTTCATTGGAAATGGGAAAGGATCACTGAAAACGAATGTATGATCTTTTGTGAAACAAGTTACAATGCATCGATTTCGAAAGCTTAGTAGGGTTACTCATGAAACGCAAGAAGAAAAAACGTATCTTTAATAGAATTGTATTCTAAGTTTTCTATTGTGAAAATCCGAAGCACCTGCAGTGACCACTTATCTACACACCAAAATGTAGACTCAAGCAGACTATTTTTTAGAGTCGTACCAGTTAAAGAGTCGAATTTTGTGGGGGCCATAAACTATACCTCGTAGCATTGGTAACTTCAGACTATTCTGTGGCGTAGAAGCCCTGTCAAATCAGAACAACTGTTTTTCTGAGGACCAGAAACACATACAAAATTTCCATGAAAATCATAACCACGTCGTGAAGGGTGTCGGTGAACGAATTTGGAAGAGTCGGCAGGTAGCCTTTACGCAGAGATACTGTAGTAAGCCAGGTACTGGTGACTCATTTTCCTACGAATTTACAACTCTTTAGCCGGTGACTGAGATGCAATGGACAAGTTTTCAAAATTATCTATGCATGTGAAGGCTTGTGAATATCGACTGGTTTTAAATAGTCACCCTCTAGCCCTCTTGTCTCAGTTTTGGTTCAAACATCTTGACCGACGTTCATTTTCACAAGTTTAAGAAAACCTTGTTTGCAAAAATGGTTCTTGTAGAAGAAATCATTTGCGCTCTAATCAAGATTAGTGGTCGATTGACGGCGGCAGAGTGCTCGTGGCATATGCAGAATATTATGCAAATGTGTAATACCGAGGAGATATTTCGTATATTGAAATTGTTAGCTTCTAGCAATTCGTTAAGGCTCGCGTATCACCATTATGTACAAAAAAGTGGACAATTCACGAACATCATTTACCAAAATTTTAGTAAGTGATTTTATAATTATATATTGCGCGTGTGAACTATGGTGTGTGTTTGTGTGTGCCTCTGTGTGTATCTGTATACTGGTTGTTCACAATATTACGTGAATTTATTATAATTTCTCGTTTTAATTATAGTGTTCAACGAAGTAATGGCGATGCCCATTCACTTCCCTCAAAATGAGGTCCCTTCTGTAGTTAATCCGTGTGAATGATGATATGGCAGATGAGGCAAATGTGGAAGAGGGACATATTATGTACGAGGGGAAGATGTTCTATGATGAGAACGACGACAATGATGATGATGAAGATGAAAATCAAGGAAGTGACTACCCGTGTGAGGTTCACGACGATCTCCGGGACGACATTCCATCGATGTTAGGGGATGACTTTTGGCATCCCACAAATGAACGATCTGGTGAGTTTTTTTTTCACTCAATTTTCATCATTTGTGACGTTTTGATTAGGATTTAAGCAATATGTGAACAATTATATCGTCAAAAAAAGTTATAATTCTTCTACTCTTCCAATATAATAGAAGTGATTGAATAATTTTTTGTTAAATTCAATGTGAAAAGAAATATTTTGTTCGAACAACGAAAAAATTGAAAAAATTTGAAATCATTAAAAAATTTTCGAAATCTTCATGGAAATCTTTGAAGCCTGTAAAATATTAAAAAATCTTCCAAAAAATCGAAATCTTTTCAAATCTCAAAGATATTTGTAAAATCTTGAAAATCTCTATGAAATCATTGAAATGTTTTAAATCTTTGAAACCTTTGAAATCTTTTTGAAAAATATTTATTTTCCTTCAATGTTGAAAATTATTTGCCTAAATGAAGTCCTAATGAAATAATTGAATAAATATAAAATGCTTTGGAATTTTTTTTTCAAATTTTTGAAGATTTTTGAAAAGGTATAACATTTTTTCGAAAAAATAGAAAACCTCCATGAAATTATTGCAACATTTCTAAATTTTCGTGATTTTTTCTGTCTTGAAAAATCTGATCAAATATTTCAAATATTTAAAAAAATCATCATTGAAATATTTCAAATATTTAAAAAAATCATCATTGAAATATTTCAAATTTTTTTAAATCTTTGAAATGTCTGAGAAATCTTGAAAATTTTTAGAAATATCAGAAAATCATTTAAATCTGTCAAACCACAAATATCACTTAAAATATTAAAAATATTTTCTAATGCTTCAAAATCTTTATAAAACCAATGAAATATTTTGAAATCTTTGTAATTGTTTTGTAAATCTTGAGAAATCTTTTAAATAGCATAAAATCTTTTGAACCTTCGGAATATTTCCAAAAATATTCATTCTTTCTCAATGTTTGAAATTACCTGGTTAAATGAAGTGGTTCTGGTATGATTGAAAAGAATTGAAATTTCTGCCAATTTTGTGAAAGATTACAAAAAATTTTCAAGCATTAAAAATCTTTATGAAATCATTGAAATATGTTGAAATCTATCTAATTGGTTTTATCTTGAAAAATCTGTGCCGAATTTTTTCAATATTCGAAAATATATGTACAAATCTTTGAAATATTTGAAACTTCTGCAAACGATTTCATACATCTGAAAACTATAAAAATCTCCAAACCCACCGAAGTCTTTAAAAATCTTTAAAATATTTGTGAAATGTTCAAAATATTCATAAAATCAATCAAATTTTCTACAAGATTTTAAAATATTTATTTCAACACATTTTTTATTTTATTCAGGCTGAAAAATTTGTTTCGCCAAATAATTTTATATTTTACAGAAAACGATAACCTAATGGTTCTGGCTGATATTGCCGCTACCGAAAGTTTACGTTGTCCAGACACAGAGGATGAGAGGAGTGAAGAAGAACTCGCTATGCTTCTAGTTGGAGGTGGCGTTGCAGCTAGTAAGCAGTGTGACCACCAGCAGCAGCAGCTGAACCAGCCTGAAAACGAGCAACGGCAACAAGAGCAACATCAGCAACATGAAACACCAGGTGAGAGGGAGAATTTTTTCCGAATAGAGTATGAGCGATCTCGGTATTACCCAAAATTTAACTTGAACGGGATCGAGATCAAGGT
>JAABKJ010004165.1:0-24768 GCA_011634705.1 Andricus grossulariae
ATAAAAAAGAGGAAAGAAACATGAGAAGGCAACCAACCAAATCCCCTTCCTTCTCTTTTTTATTTCTTCCATCTTTTTCATTCATATTATTATCGAATGACAATATAAAAGCATTTATAATATTTACCAACGTTTCAATGCTTATACGGCACCGTTATCAAGTTAAGAAAAATTAAAACAAACAAGAAAAAAGGCAATATCAAGATTCATGAAAACCTGTTGCTCAATGTAATTAATCATACTATAATAACTTTTGTTTGATTTATTTTTTATATAAAGCATTTCCATGAATTTCCTTTTTTTTCTGATTACTTCCACTATCTAAAATTTCAACATGATCCCATTCAAACTCATGGCCAACATCAACAAACCCTTTCCTATGTCCAACAAGAGAACTCTTATAACAACGTCCAAAACTTACATGACTTTTGTGTTTCTCCATCCTAGGATTAAGAAATCTGCCAGTCTGTCTCATGTAAGTCATCTTAAAGATCTTGCGAGTGATCTTGTAAAAAAAAACACCTTTTTTAAATATATATAAAGGATCTTTACAAAAAGTTGTTATTGCATCCATTTTAAATGGTATGCGGAAAATAGTATGAATATTAAATTTTTTCAACATAAATTCAATATTTCTCGAACCTTGACCAAAGAAAAGGAAGAACAAAGGTATTAAAAGAAATATATTCTCTCAATTATGTCTGATTATCTGTAAATAAAATCTTACTTCGTTTGTTTTTAATTTGTTGAATTCTAATTGTGATATGTTGCTCAAATAACTTTTGTGGGTAATGATTAATAAAAAGGATATTCCTAACAATATTCAAATTCTCGTCGTGAAATGAAATGTGGGACAAACCTAGAGCTCTATCAACTAAGTTTATGATTACTGCAATTTTTTCGAAAAGGATGAGCCGAAAAGAAATTTAAAAGTCTACATGAATATGTACTTTTTCTATAACAATTGGTAATGATATTACCATCCTGTCCTTTAATTACTTGCATGTCCAACAAACTGATTTTATTATTTTTCTCTCTTTTATGGGTGAATTGAAGTTTTGGATAAAAACCATTAAGAGCATCAATAACTTCCTGCAACTTTGCTAGATGAACACATAGTAAGGTGTCATCAACATACCGAAAGTAAAATGGCAAAAAAAACTGTAGCTTCTTGAAAGCAAAGACCTCCAAATCTTCTATAACTATTTCTGCTCAAATCGGAGAAATGACTGAACCTATGGGAGTACCAAACTTGTGCCTATACAAAGATCCATTGAATTTATAATAAGTTAGCTTCCTAATGAAAGCTATCCCCTTAATACAATTTTTTTGACTCAATCAAGTAGGTGTTTTTATATTGTCCCATCTATTTAAAATTTCCTGTTCAAATCATTCGAACGATATACTTGGAAACATTGTAACAACATCCAAAGAAGCCATTACATGGTCATCAGGAACAGTTTTTTGAATAATAATTTTTTGAAATTCCTAGCTATTTTTAAAATTGTATTCTGAAGTTGCAATGGAGTCTTTGAGTACCAAATTGAAGCTTCGTTCTAAAAATTTCATGGGAGTTTTAATAGTTGAAATAAGCATTCTCAAAGGATAGCTAGCCTTCCTCATGAATCTTTCTCAAAACACAACATCTTGCAAGAACTATATCTTTGGTATTTATATCAGTCCATCTTATATCTTTTCCTAAAAGTCCTTGCTTTTTCCAAGTGTCTAGAATCCTGAAAGTGTCTCTTCTTAATCGTTTTAACAGATTTTCACTCAATAAATCAAAGTTCACGATTGGAAAGTAAATCTTCTATATCCCTAATATAATCTGCTTTCTTCATACAAACTGTAATATTGCCCTTATCAGCATTCATGCAACTTATATCAGGATTTTTTTTGAGAAAACTTGTTATCATGAATCCTTCAGAAATTTTACGATCAATGCTACAAATGTGCAAACATTCTTTCAAAGGTCAAAGAGCTCGAAAGCCTTTCGCACTTCTAAATTGAACATTTTTTATTCAAAGAATGAAGTGCTTCTCTTGGGTGAAAAATTCGTTTAATTAACGGCACGGAATTTTAGAGAGAGAATGAAGGACTTTCAGCCGAAAAGGCTTAGGAGATTTTACAAACGAGTCGCAATAGTTTCGAATTATTTAATATTAACTAAACTCTCTTAAAGAGGCCAGAATTATGAAATCATTTTCTGAGGATATTTTCTTGTATAACTTTCTTCATATCTGAATCTTGAATAACTTTGTAATTCGGATTTTATTCTGAAGAAGAACTTGCTGGAAAATGCTGCCTCGTCTCCTGCTCAGTTTTATTCTTTGCCATTTATTTTCATTCTCACAAAAGTCAATTTAAATTCGTTTTCTTCTCGTTCCACGCGCGATAGCACTCTAAACGCAACTAACTGTCGCGATTGGTTCTCAGACTTCGAGAATCTTGGAAAAGGCATCATTGCGCCAATTTTCACGCTCTTTAAACACCCATATCGAGATTTTAATTTTCTGGTGTCATTAGACTTCCTTCCACATCAGAACTCGATTTTTCCACTCACAGAGCTGCCACACAATAATTTATGTCACTCTTTTACTAAAAGTACTTTTTAGGGTTTCATAGCCCTGGGCAGAAACCCTTTTAGAGGAAATGAGGGGTGGTATGAGGAAGGAAAGTAGGGGAAACCAGGGAAGTGAAAGTAAGGGAAAATGAGGGATGGGAAAGTAGAGGAAAATGGGGGATGTAAGAGGGAATAAGCTTTGGGGATATAGAGGGAAATTATGGGAGAAATAATGGTTAATCAGGAGGGGGGAAGTAGAGGAAGTGTGCAAAAGAAAATAAGGGGGGATAGGAACTAGTGGTCGAGTTTTAGTTAATTTTCTATTTTATTTTATTGTTAAATTTATCCTGAATACGTTAAGGTTCACCCGGAATTCTCATTAATTTCATCGAATTCTTTTGAAGACACTTTTCTCAAGTAAATTAGGATGTAGCCGCCCTACCTACTTACTATGGGATTATCGAAGAGCCAGGTTTATTGAAAGATGATGAACTGTTAACCTAAACTTTCTCGACGGCTTGTACTGTTTCCCCGAAAACTTTTCTGTTTTCCACATAAGCAGGGTCGCCAAAAAAGGTCCACTCTTCTAAATTGTGGCTAACTTTGAAAGTTCGACTAAGTTGAGTCATTTCTTCAAACAGGCTGTTATTAATAACGGAAAATTACTGACATTTTTGGGGAAAATATAATTGCTCAATATTAAGAATCAATTTTTTTATCACATGAAGCAAATGATTAATAATTTTCATCAGATTCCAACAATGAGATTTAGCGAATAGATTGTAAGAAATAAATGGGACGATTCTGATGAGGTTGGAATCTCCACCTGCATCAGTACACATTTCCCAGCAGTAATAATATGCCATTATGCACGCGAGACTAGTAATCACAAGGAATAAATGATTGAATGTCAAATATGCAAAGGAAATTATTTTAACACTAGAATAGCATTTTGAATCGGCATCATATGAGGGTGATCCAAATGTATAACTGTTGAAATTTAATTGTTTATTTTTGTTCATAGAGCCCCCCACCCACAATTTGTTCGTTTTCCGGAAAGAAAAATTTCCTATTTTTCTAAATCGGTCAACAATAACATTAACAGGGTGTCTACTAAACCTGGAAAACCTGGAATTGTCAGAGAATTTCCATATACCTGGAAAAGCCGCAATTGTCCAGATGTGTGTTTGAGTGTGTGTGTGTGTGTGTGTGTGGATGTGACACTTTTTTGTGAACATGATAACTTGAAAACGGTTGCAGATAAATTGATGAAATTTGGAGGGCTTATTTTTATCATTAGTGTCTTCAAACTGACTAGAGGATTTCTAAAAATATTTATTGCATTTTTTTTAGGACTCAATAATATTTTACAAATCGGTTTTTTATAGTTAAACTTTTTTCATTGACATAACTCAAAGTTGATGCAACAATATAAAAGATAATAATACATTTTAATAAAGAGTAGGGAAGTTATTGTAATTTATATATTTTTGAAATCAATTTTCATAGTAAAAATGTTCTCATTCTCATAATTTAAAGTTGATGCGAGTATAGAAAAGATGTGTTGATTTTAGGCGAAACGATTGACCTATAATATTGATACATTTTGATAGAAAGCTATGGTAATGCATCATATTTAAAAATACGGTTTTTTATAGTAAAACAATTTTCTTCAACATAATTCAAAGTTGATGAAAAAATGAAAAAAACTCCTTGGTTCGAGACGTATAGATTCACCTATAATATTAATACATGATAATAAAGAGTAAGGATGTCATTTATATTATATTTAAAATCGATTTTTATAGTCAAAATTTTATCATCCGCATAATTTAAAGTTGATGCGAGAATAGAAAAGATGTGTTGATTCGAGACCAATCGATCGACTTATAATATTGAAATATTTTATTAAAGAGTAGGGAAGTTATGGTAATTTATATATTTTCGAAATCGATTTTTATAGTAAAATTTTCTCATTCTCATAATTTAAACTTGCTACAAGAATATAAAAAGATACCTTGGTTCGCGACGAATCGATTGACTTACAATATTATTACATTTTATTGAAGAGTAGGAAAGTTATGGAAATTTATATTATATTTAAAATCGATTTTCATAGTAAAAATTTTCTCATTCTAATCATTTGAAGTTCATACAACAATATAAAACATTCCTTGGTTCGAGACGAATCGATTGACCTACAACATTATATCATTTCATTGAAGAGTTGGGAAGTTATGGTCATTTATATTATATTTAAAATCAATTTTTATAGTAAAAATTTCATTATTCTCATACTTGAAAGTTGGTCTGAAAACAGAAAAGATGTGTTGATTCGAGACAAATGGATTGACTTATAATATTGATACATTTTATTAAACAGTATGGAAGCTATGGTAATGCATAATATCTGAAAAATCAGGTTTTTATTGTGAAACTTTTTTAATTAACATAATTCAAAGTTCATACAGAGATATAAAAGATTCCTTGTCTTGAGACGAATCGATTGACCTACAATATTAATGCATTTTAATGAAGAGTAGGGAAGTTATTGTAATTTATATATTTTTGAAATCTATTTTATTAGTAAAAATGTTCTCATTCTCATAATTTGAAGTTGATGCGAGAATAGAAAAGATGTGTTGATTTGAGACAAAACTATTGGCCTATAATATTGATACATTCTATCAAACAGTATGGAAGCTATGGTAATGCATAATATTTGAAAAATCGGGTTTTTATAGTAAAACTTTTTGCATTGACATAATTCAAAGTTGATGCAATGATATAAAAGATTCCTTGGTTCAAGACAAAGTAATTGACCTATAATAATAATACATTTTATTAAAAAGTAAGGAAGTTATCGTCATTTATATTACATTTAAAATCGATTTTTATAGTAAAATCATTCTCATTCTCATAATTAAAAGTTGATGCGAGAATAGAAATGATGTATTAATTTGAGACGAAACCATTGACCTATAATAGTGATACATTTTATTAAACAGTATGGAAGCTATGGTAATGCATAATATTTGAAAAATCGGGTTCTTATAGTAAACATTTTTGCATTAACATAATTCAAAGTTTATACAAGAATATGAAAGATTTCTTGCTTCGAGACAAATCGATTGACCTAAAATATTAATACATTTCAATGAAGATTAGGGAAGTTATTGTAATTTCTATTTTTTTAAATCGATTCTTATAGTAAAAATCTTCTCATTCTCATAATTTGAAGTTGATGCGAGAATAGAAAAGATGTGTTGATTTGAGACGTAACAATTGACCTATGATCTTGCTACATTTAATTGAAGCGTAAGACAGCTGTGGTAATGCATAATATTCAAAAATAGGTTTTTTATTGTGAAACTTTTTTCTTTAACATAATTAAAAGTTGATGAAAACATGAAGAAAAATTCCTTGGTTTGAAACGTATCGATTGACCTATGATATTAATACATTTTATTAAAGAGTAAGGAAGTCATCGTCATTTATATTATACTTCAAATCGATTTTTATTGTAAAAATTTTATCATTTTCATAATTCAAAGTTGATGCGAGAATAGAAAAGATGTGTCGAATTGAGACTAATCGATTGTCTTATAATATTTAAACATTTTACTAAAGAGAAGGGAATTTATAATATACTTAAAATAAATTCATTTTTCCAAATGTTATAATTCTTATGATTTAAAGTTAATGCGAGAATAGAAAAGATTTGTTGATTCGAGACTAATCGATTGACTTACAATATTAAAACATTTTATTAAAGAGTAGGGAAGTTATGGTAATTTATATATTTTAGAAATCGATTTTTATAGTAACATTTTTTTCATTATCATAATATAAAGTTGATGCGATAAGAGTAAGGATGTTGATGAAAGAATGAAAAAATTCCTTGTTTCAAGACGAATCGATTGACCTATACTATTGATACATTTTATTGAAGAGTGAGAAAGCTATGGTAATGCATAATATTTGAAAATACGGTTTTCTATTGTAAAACTCTCTTATTTAACATAATTCGAAGTTGATGCAATAATAGAATGATTGACCTATACTATGGATACATTTTATTGAAGAGTGAGAAAGCTATGGTATTGCATAATGTTTGAAAATACGGTTTTCTATTGTAAACCTCTTTTATTTAACGTGATTCAATGTTGATGCAAGAATATGAAAGACTCCTTGGTTCGAGACGAATTGATTGACCTCTCATATTAATACATTTTATCGAATAGTAAGAAGGTTATGGTCACTTATATTATATCAAAAATTAATTTTTATAGTGAAAATTTTATCAGTTTCATAATTTAAAGTTGATGCGAGAATAGAAAAGATGTGTTGATTCGAAACTAATCGATTGACCTATAATATTGACACATTTTATTCAAAAGTAAGGAAGCTACAGTAATGCATAATATTTGGAAAACGCGGGTTTTCATAGTAAAACTTTGTTCACTAACATAATTCAAAATTGATGCAGGAACGGAAAAAATTCATTGATTCGAGGGAAATCGATTGACCTATAATATTCATACACTTTATTGAAAAGGAAGGAAGTTATCGTCATTTATATTATATTTGAATTCGATTTTTATAATCGAACAGAAAAACTTTTTTTATCGAAATAATTCAAAGTTCACGCATGAATAGAAAAGACTTTTTTTGATCATAAATTTTCAAATAGAATAATTCTGACAATTTTGTAAAAAATCATAAAGCTGGGAAAGGCTTAGAGTACGACAGAACTTCTTATTTTTTCTTTTCCAGCTCAAATGATGATAATTTCGAATACAAAATTTGATTCGGCTAATTTGTCTTTGTGTTAAAAAACTTTTTTGTATTATTTTGTAATTTTATATTTGTGAATTCACAGCTGGTTCTAGATGTAAATTCAACTGAATAGTTCAATATTCGTGTCTTTTGTTGAAAATTCATCCTTTTTTGTAAAAAAGTGATACTCTTCGCTATTTTTTTTTAATTCAAGATTGATTGAATTTTGTATCCATTGATTGAAAAATCATTCTTAGCTAATAATTCAACTCTTCGAAATTTCTTCTTTTTTGGTTGGACTCACCTATTTTTGACTTAAAATGGAAGTCTGTTAGTAGAAATGTCAACTATTACATATAGTTTAAAAATGATCTATTTTTATGAAAATTAATTTTTTCATTGAAAATTTAACTAATCCAGTTGAATATTTCAGAAAAGAGAAAGAATAGATTCTTCAAGTTAAAAAGAGTAACCGTTTTCTTTAGAACTTAAAAAAAGAACTTTTTTTCAGCACTTTGTCCAAGCTGTCGTTGCTTGTGAGAAAAATGCGAAACTGCAATTTTTTTTAAAAATTCTTCTTGCCATAAAAATGGTTTTCTGCCATAAAGAAACAACATATTATGCTGCTACGAGATTCTATGCCTCAAAGTGGACATACCTGTCTGATTTGAAATAAGTTTGGTCATTAGAGGAATACAATATGAAGTTGAAAATAATAAGCGAAGAAATAAGATAAATAATAACAAAATGATTAACCTCGAAATAATTAACATGATTATAACTTATACATTACAAAATATCAAATCACTAACGAACTCAGATAATGACAAAAGCATTATTATAATAAACATCATCTTCTTCTGTCTGGAATATGAATACTTCATGTAGAAATTACATTATTTCAAATGGTCCAAATTATACTCCGTTTAATTAAAACCATTCACAACGGAAGTTTAATGGGGTTAATGACTGTAATTAAATATTCATGATAAGAGCGTTTGACGGCAGTTCTTTATGAATTCCACTTTCTTGTGAAACCATGAATGAGAAAGATAGATCTCAATTTTCAAACGTATCCAACTAGTCGTTCGAACAGCCGTGCGAATTCACTCCGGAGTCTAAATTGAATTTCATCTCCTTCTTCTTTCTTCTTGCAGCTTCTCCTCCCAGCGAATACGCTGTAAATTAATTTACGCAAATCTTCCGCGGCATGAATTTTTCCAGCAGTAATTTCACCAGAAGCCGCGCCTTGCAGGAGTATACGGTCGCTCGCGGAGGCAGGTCGTTACCACGGTAATTACCTTTCTACCTTCGGTCTACCCTGTCTTTTTGTCTCATAACCAAGTAACTATCTTAATTGCTTATGCTCTCTGGATCAGCTGGATACAGCCGTCGCGACGCACAGGGATCTTCCCAGTTTCCAGAGACACTTTCTGGCCTACTCACCTTCCGCCGTCTGCATTTCTCCTCTCTTCTACCATCATCAAATAATAATCTGTGCAAAAACTAGGCTTTTTTGCTCTTCTTTTTTGTGGCTAAATGCCGCCTTTGTGTGGCATGAGAACAATGCACAGGAGAGTTTAAGAAAAATCTTCTGGTCTTTTATTCGGCGGCTTTATAATTAGAAAAATTAGTCAAAATAGGTGCTGCGCGTCTCCAAAAAAGGCTTTTGTAGCCCATTAGGACATTAATTAATTCGTCAAACCTCCCCGTCATATATTTTTCCTTCTCTATTCCTCCTACATTCGTCTAATTCCCGTACTCTCACTTTATCCTTCACCCCTATCCCAACTGTTTCCTCCTCAACATCTCACTTTCCTTGCCTTCGTAGCGAACACTCCCCTTTCCTTACTCCCCTTTTCCTACTCCTCTTCTCCTGCCCTCACTTCCCCTTTCCTGCTCACTCTCATTTATAATCATTTCCCCTACATGCCTTCACTTATACTCACTTCCCATACTTCCCCTCCCTCATCCCTCCGATTTCTCTATCGTCCATCCTCTTATAACCTTTTATTTCCCCGTCGATCATACCCGCTCACTTCCCTCATTTCCACTACTTCTCTTACTACCCCTCCTCCCATTTCTCCTCAATTCTCCTACTTCCGCTCTCATTTTCGCCCACTTTCCCTCCTTGGAAAAAAGTACGACGCACAAATGGATGGATGGACGGACGGACGACACCTGACTGAAACTATAATGATTTCTGACGGGGCTTTTATTTTAGCCAGGGCACTAAAGCCCTGTTCAGAGATACATTTTAGGTCAAGAATTAGTCGAAGTAGGTTCCGAAGGCCTACAAAAATGGGTTTCGTAGCCTATTAAGATGTTTCTTAAGTCTTTTAAACCTTCCCTTCTCATAATTTCCCTCCTTGCTTCCCCTTTCCTCTACTTCCCCACCACTTCACTTTTCGCTTCCTTCCTTCCCAAATTTCTTCCTTCTATAATTTCCCCTCTCTTCATTTATCCAGCCCTCATTTCCCCTCCACTACTTACCGCCACTACCCTACTAGCCCTACTCTCACTACTCTCTCCCATTTCCAATAATTCGCCCCCCCCCTATTCCCCCAAAGGAATTGAAAAATATTTCAAAGAATTCGAAATTGTTTATGATATTTAAAAAAATTAAAAGGAATTTCAAATAGATTTCAATAATTTCAAGGGACTTTTAAGATTTTAAGGTCATTTTAAAAATTCTAAGGAATTTAAAAATATTTTAAAGGATTTCAAATATTTTAAATTATTTTAAAAGATTCCAAGGAATTTTGAATCGGTTTTAATACTTTAAATGGATTTCAAATGAGTTTCGTGATTTGAGAGTAGTTTTAAAGATTCCTAGAAATATTCAAGAGCTTTAAAAAGTTTTGAGGGATCTCAAAGGATTTACTATATTTTGAAGTATTTTTTTGAATAATATATGATTTTAAAGTATTTTTAAGACTCAAGGGTAATATAAAAAAACAAGTAATTATCAAGATCTTCAAACAATTCCAAAGCATTTCAAATATTTTAAGGTATTCCAAATTATTTTAGGGCATTTTCAAAAGCTCTTATAGGTTTCAAGTGAATTCAAAGGATTTTAATTATTTTAACTGATTTCAACAATTTAGAGGTATTCCAATCTGCTTAAAATATTTTCGGGTTTCTTAAGAGATAACACAAAATTTTGAGTAGATTTAAATAATATGAGAGGATTTCAGAGGATTTTAAAGATTTTGGGGTGTATTTAAAATCTCCAAAGAATTTTAAGAGCGTTAAAAGCTTCAAAAGATTTGAGAAGATTTGAAATATTTTACGGTATTTAAAAAAATTTTAATGAATTTTGAGTAGATTTAGAAGGATTTGAAATAGTTTATGATATTTTAATGGGTCCCAAGGAATTTTAAATAGATTACAATAATTTCAAGGGAATTTTAAGATTTTAAGGTACTTTTAAAAATTCTAAGGAATTTAAAAATGTTTCAAAGGATTTCAAATATTTTAGATTATTTTACAAGATTCCGAAGAATTTTAAATAAGTTTTGATAATTCGAAGGGGTTCCGAATGAGTTTCGTGATTTGAGGGTAGTTTGAAAAATTCCTAGAAATATTCGAGAGCTTCAAAAAATTTTAAGGGATCTCAAAAGATTCACCACATTTTGAGGTATTTTTAAAAATAATATATAATTTTAAACTACTTTTAACACTCAAGGGTGTTATAAAAAGAACAAGTAAATATCAAGAGCTTCAACAAATTTCAAACCATTTCAAATATTTTAAGGTATTTAAAATTATTTTAGGGCATTTTCAAAAGCTCTTATAGGTTTCAAGTGATTTTATAGGATTTGAGTTATTTTTGAGAATTTCAGGATTTCAGGAAATTTTTAACTGATTTCGACAATTTAAAGGTATTTCCAGCTCTTTGATTTTTTTTTATTTTAAAAGACACCAAGAAATTTTTAGAAGATTTCAATAATTTAAGAGGATTTCGAAGAACTTTAAAGACTTCGGGGTATGTTTGGAATTTCCTAAGAATTTTTAAGAGCTTTAAAAAGTTTCAAAAGGTTTCAAAGGATTTGAAAAATGCAAGGGTATTTAAAAAAATGTGAATGAATTTTGAGTAGATTTCGAACGAATTTTTAAGAGCTTCAAAAATTTAGAAAAGATTTTAAATATTTTAGGGTATTAAAAAACATTTAATTGAATTTCGAATAAATGCCAAAGAATTTACAAATTTGCAGGCATTTCAGAACATCCAAGGAATTTTCAAGAACTTTTAAAAGTTTCTAGGAATTAAAAGATGTCCTATATTTTGAAGTCTTTTTTTTCAAATATCCTATTATTTTAAAATACTTTGAAGATCTAAGGGTATTATAAAAAAACAAGTAATTATTAAGAGCTTTAAAAAATTTCAAAGCATTTCAAATATTTTACAGTATTTCAAATTATTCTAAAGCATTTTGAAAAGCTCTTAAAAGTTAAGTGATTTTAAAGGATTTGAATTAATTTAGGGAATTTCAGGATTGTAGGAAATTTCAGGATTTCAGAAAATTTTTAATTGATTACGACAACTTGAAAGTATTTTAATCTGTTTGAAATATTTTCGGGTATTTTAAAAGATACCAAGAAATTTTTGGTAGATTGCAATCATTTAAGAGGATTTCCAAGAATTCAAAAGATTTTGGGGTATATTTAGAATTTCCTAAAAAATTTTAAGAGCTTTAAAAAGTTTCAAAAGATTTCAAAAGATTTGAAATATTTGAGGGTATTTAAAGAAATTTGAATGAATTTTTAGTTGATTTCGAAGGAATTTTCAAAAGCTTTATAAACTCTAAAAAGATTGTAAATATTTTAGGGTGAAGACAAAAATTTCTTTGAATTTCGAGTAGATTCCGGAGAATTAAAAAAATTTTCGGGCATTTCAGAACATCCAAAGAATTTTCCAGAACTTTTAAAAGTTTCCAGGAATTTCAAAAAATTTCAAAATACGTGAAGTATTTTAGGGTATTTTAAAAGATTCCACGGAATTTTTAATAGGTTTGAATAATTTGAGAGGGTCTCAAAGGATTTACTATATTTTGAGGTATTTTATAAAAATATCCTATGATTTAAAAATACATTTAAGATTTAAGGGTATTATAGAAAAACAAGTAATTATCAAGAGCTTTAAAAAATGTGAAAGTATTTCACATATTTTAGGATATATCAAATTATTTTAATGCATTTTTAAAAGCTCTTAAAAGTTTCAAGCAATTATAAAGGATTTAAAATATTTCAGGGAACTTCAGGATTTCAGGGAATTTTTAACTGACTACGACAATTTAAAGGTATTTCAAGCTGTTTGAAATATTTTTGGGTATTTTAAAAGACACAAAGAGATTTTTAGTAGATTGCAATAATTTAAGAGGATTTCGAAGGCTTTTAAAGATTTTGGTGTATATTAAAAATTTTCAAAGAATTTTTAAGAGGTTTAAAAAGATTCAAAAGATTTCAAAGATGTGAAATATTTTTGGGTATTTAAAAAAATGTCAATGAATTTTTAGTAGATTTTGAAGGAATTTTCAAGAGCTTTAAAAAATTTGAAAAGATGCGAAACATTTTAGGGTATTACAAAAAATTGTATTGAATTTTTAATAGATTTCGAGGAATTAAACAAATTTTCGCGCATTTTAGAACATCCAAAGAATTTTTAGGAACTTTTAATAGTTTCCAGGAATTTCAAAAAATTTCAAAATATGTGAAATATTCCAGGGCATTTTAATAGATTCCACGGAATTTGCAATAGGTTCGAATAATTTAAGGGGATCTCAAAGGATTTACTATATTTTGGGGTATTTTTTGAAAATATTCGACGATTTTAAAATACTGTTAGGATTTAAGGGTATTATAAAAAAACAGGTGATTATCAAGAGCTGTGAAGAATTTCAAAGCATTTCAAATATTTCAGGGCATTTCAAATTATTTTGAGGCATTTTCAAAAGCTCTTATAAGTTTCAAGTTATTTTAGAGAATTTGAATAATTTTATGGCATTTTAAGATTTCAGGGAATTTTTAACTGATTACGACAATTTAAAGGCATTTCAAGCTGTTTAGAATATTTTCGGGTATTTTAAAAGACACAAAGAAATTTTCAGTAGATTGCAATATTCTAAGAGGATTTCAAAGAATTTTGAATATTTTGGGGTATATTCAAAATTTCCTAAGAATTTTTAAGAGCTTTAATAAGTTTCAAAAGATTTGAAATATTTAATGGTATTTAAAAAAATGTTAATGAATTTTTAGTAGATTTTGAAGGAATTTTCAAGAACTTTGAAACGTTCACAATTTTTAAAAATATTTTAGGATTAAAAAAAAATGGATTGAATTTTGAGTAGATTCCAAAAAATTAAAAAAATTTTCGGGCATTTTAGAACATCAGAAGAATTTTCAAGAACTTTTAAAAGTTTCAGGAATTTCAAAAAATTTCAAGAACTTTTAAAAGTTTCAGGAATTTCAAAAAATTTCAAAATAATTGAAATATTTCAGGGTATTTTGAAAGATTCCACGGAATTTTTAATAGGATAAAATAATTTTAGGGGATCTCAAAGGATTTACTATTTTTTAAGGTATTAAAAAAAAGTCCTACGATTTTAAAATACTGTTAAGATTTAAGGGTATTATAAAAAAAAGTAATTATCAAGAGCTTTGAAAAATTTCAAAGCATTTCAAATATTTTAAGGTATTCCAAATTATTTTGAGGTATTTTCAAAAGCTCCTATAAGTTTTAAGTGATTGTGAAGGATTTTAATAATTTTAAGGCATTTCAAGATTTCAGGGAATTTTTAACTGATTTCAACAATTTAAAGGTATTTCCAGCTGTTTGAAATTTTTTCTGGTATTTTAAAAGACACCAAGAAATTTTTAGTAGATTTCAATAATTTAGGCGGATTTCAAAGGATTTTACAGATTTTGGGGTATATTCGAAAGTTTCAATGTATTTGTTAGAGCTTGAAATGTTTCAAAAGATTTCAAAGATTTGAAATATTTTAGGATATTTAAAAGAATTTTAATGAATATTGAGTAGATTTTGAAGGGATTTTCGAGAGCCTTAAAAGGTTTAAAAAGTTTTTGAACATTTTAGGGTATTAAAAAAAATTTCAATGAATATTGAGTAGATTTCGAAGGAATTCTAAATAGCTTTAAAAATCTTGAAAAGGTTTTTAATATTTTAGGGTATTAAAAAAATTTCATTGAATTTCGTGTAAATTCCAAAGAATTAAAAAAATTTTCGAGCATTTTAGAACATCCAGGGAATTTTCAAGAACTTTCAAAAGTTACTAGAAATCAAAGGATTTACTATATTTCGAGGTGCTTTTTGAAAATACCCTATGATTTTATAATACTTTTAAGATTTAAGGGTATTATAAAAAAAACAAGTAATTATCAAGAGATTTGAAAAATTTCGAAGCATTTCAAATATTTTAGGGTATTTTAAATTATTCTAAGGCATTCTCAAAAGCTTTTATACGTTTCAAGTGATTTTAGAGGATTTAAATAATTTTATGGCATTTCAAGATTTCAGGGAATTTTTATCTGATTTCGACAACTTAAAGGTATTTCTAGCTGTTTGAATTTTTTCTGGTATTTTAAAAGATACCGAGAAAATCTCAAAAGATTTAAAAGATTTTGGGGTATATTAAAAATTTTCAAAGAATTTTTGAGAGCTTTAAAAAGATTCAAAAGATTTTAGAAGAATTGAAATATTGTAGGGTATTTAAAAAAATTTCAATGAATTATGAGTAGATTTTGAAGGAATTTTCACAAGCTTTAAAAGGTTTAAAAAGATTTTTAATATTTTAGGGTATTGAAAAAAATTCCATTGAATTTCGTGTAAATTCTAAAGAATTAAATAAATTTTCGGGAATTCTAGAACATCCAGGGAATTTTCAAGAACTTTTAAAAGTTTAGGAAGGTTTAAAATATTTTACGGTATTTGAAAAAAGTTTATTGAATTTTGAGTAGATTTCGAAGGATTTAGAAGATCTTAAAACGTCTAAGGAAATTTAAAGAGCTTTTAAAAGTTTCCAGAAAAATCAAAAAATTTCAAATTTTCAAATTTTTTTAGGGTATTTTAAATGATTCCAAGAAATTTTTATTAGTTTTTAATAATTTGAAGGGATCTTGGATAATTTAATATATTTCAAGGTATTTATTTAATTTTCTAGGATTTTAAAGTACTTTGAAGATTTTAGAGTAATATAAGAAGAAGAAGTAATTATCAAGAGCAAAGAATTGGAAACATTTTAGGATAGTTTAAAAGATTCCCAGCAATTTTTAATTCATTTCAATAATTTAAAGGGATTCCAAAGAATTTGAATTATGTGAGAATATTCTCGAAGATTCTAAGGTATTTTCTGGAGAATCAAAAAGTGTCCAGAGATTTTCAAAGATTTTAAAAGCTGTCATGGAATTTCAATAAGTTTTCCAGTATTTCAGAAAATATGATGAGATTTCGTAGAATTTTTCGGGATTTTCAAATATTTTTCATGGATTTTGAAGAATCTTTTTGCAAGCATTGAGGGATTTCTTAGGATGTTTAAGATTTAAAGAGATTTTCGAAGATTATTTAGAATTTTTGTAAATATATTTCAAACACACTGAATTTAATGAATTGTATTCATATTTTTATTGTGATTCAATTCACATGATTTTTTTCAATTTGCCTAGAATTTTTACGAATTTCATGAAACTCTTCTCATTCCCCGTGAATTTCTCTAAATTTACTCTAATTTTACTGAAATTAATGTCATTCTTTGGATTTTTCAAATTTCTCCCAATTCATTTGAATTCCTTTGAATTTAACTTGAATTGTTTTAAAGTCTTATGAATTTATCCTGAATTCCAACAAATACACCTGGAATTATTATGAATTTAATGGAATTCTTATGAATTTCATAGAATTCTATTGAATTCTTTTGAATTAAAAAGAACATTAGTCACAATATTAGTCTACATTAGTCACTATTAGTCAAATATGCTTCGTTTATATGACGAAAAAAGTGTTTTAGTTTGTTGAAATACATTTTGAAAGAATATAATTTTTGTTGAAAAATTTTAAGTTGTGTAATGTGCAAATTAAATTTCTCCTGTGAGGGTATTTTCTTGGAATTTTTATTATTTCTACTGTATAGAATCAGAAATCGCTCTTTTTTCAGATGAAGAAAAAATTGAAACAAAACTTTTCCTGAATTCGCTTCTTTATATAATAATGTATAATTATTTGAGTTTAATTTTGCGAAAGTAAAAATATCCAATAAATTTCACTTTTTTTGAAGGATCATTCGTATAAAATTGAAAAAGGGAAAAAGGGAGTTCAAGCATCAGTTTTCTTTACATTTCGTTGTCTTCCGCAATTCGAAAATACTTTTTTTCTCACAAAAGTCGAAAAGTTTGTATATAATTTTTTTCGGACCAAAATTGTATCTTTAATTTTCAATGGCTCCTTGGAACAATAGCTTTCTACAACCGACTCACAGCTAAGGGTGAGTTCCAAACAACCAGAACCTCGCTAGAATTACACGAAAAATTTCCATTGGTGCCTGGCACAGGGATCGAACCTTTTACCACAGAACAATTTTGTAGATCGTACAAAATAATTGATAATAAAAACTGATTCATACGAAAATGATGTAATCAGTGTCTTTGAGAGCTTTTCAGTATGAGAAAGTTTCCAATAGATTGAGCGGGAAATCAGTTTTGCGGGAGGTGATTTCATAGTAATTTTGTGGCGATTCTGGCCGAGGGCGATCATAGAATTCGGATCACGCGTTCGTATTCATACGTGCATAAAGTGCAAGTCTGGAAGTGGACATTTCTCCACTCCCATTTACCCCTTCCCCAATATTCCAGCATATACAGACTACCAGTAGAAAAATAACCTCAGCTGCCTGAAGGCTGTTTGGCGAGCTGTCCGATGAACCAGCAATGTACGTGAGACGCGTAGAGAGCACACACGAGACGTGCATTCATACCTTTATATATATACATGTATAGCACGTGTGTGTATGTAGCTTCAATAAGAATAGGATGTGCACTATAGACGAGTGCATTATACACCTAACTTGAATGAGGTCGGCAATAGCGATCGACGGACGTGTTCCCGAGAAGAGGATTTCCGCTCTGGAATTCAATTTTAAATCAGCCTGTAGGCGCGCGCGTATAGGCAGAGGCTTGAGAATGAGAATTTAATGAACAACGGAGGGACGATTACTAATGCCTCACTCTGGGCGACATCCTATAGAAATCGAGACTCGGAAGATCAAATGAATAATGTACGGATCGAAGAGTTCATATTGTTCCCTTTCAATTTTAAACGTGACACTTCTCAGTGTTTTGTAGCCCCGGACAGAAACCCTTATCGTTTTGGTCAAGTGTGTGTCCGTCGTGCTTTTTCCCAGGGAGAGGAAGTTAGTTGAAGGGATGTGGAGGAAGTGTGGGAGGAGGGGAAGTAGGGAGTTAGGGAGGGTAGAAGAAGTGAGGGGCGGGAAAGTGAAAGGTACCGGGAGTATGAGAAGGGCTAGGAGGGGCAGTAGGGGAATGGATATTAGGGAAGGGGTAGTGACGAGCCGAGAGGGAGATCCGCTAAAGTAGGTGAAGTGAGGAGAGAGGAAATAGTGGAGGAGGAAGCAGGAAAAGCCTTATAGTTTCGGTCAGCTGACCGTCCGTTCATCAAACTTTTTCCCAGAAGGTGAAGTAGAAAAAACAAGGGGATGGGAAGCAAGGGAAGGGAGGGAAGACACGGTTAGGGAAAGTAAGAAGAAATGAGGGAAAGTGTATGGAAAGTAAGGTGAGTATGTAGAGCAAATGATCAAAAGTGATGGATGGTAATCAGGGGAGGGCTGGTAGGTTAGTGTGAGTGAGTAGGAGAGGGGAAGTGTGGGTTGGGGAAGGTAAGCAGAAAAAGGGGAGTATTAGCTGTAGAAGTCGAGGAGGAAAAATTTTGGGAAGGGATGGAGAAAGTAGAGGATAGAGATAAGTAGGTAGAGGAGAGTAGTGGATGGAGAAAGTAGAGGATAGAGTAGGAAGTAGAGAATAAAGTAGAAGGTAGAGGAGAAAGAGTATCAGAGTGGCATGTTTAAACGACTTAATTGAGATGCTAATAAGCTACAATACCGTTTTTTTTATGCGCGCAGCACCGATTTTGACTACTTTTTTCCCGGGAGTGGAAGTGACGGGAGGAGATTAAGACTCATTGAGGTGTGGCGAAGTAGAGGAAGCGAGAGCAATGAAGTGATGGATGGTGGAGTAGAAGAAGTAAGGTGGGAGTAAAATATGTGAATGGAGAGGAAGTACGGGAATTTAAGAGGAAGGGGAGTATGGGAAGGGATAGGAAGGTATAGGAAGGTATAGGAGGGGACGATGCTGTTAGGAAATGGGAAGTGAGGGGAGGGATGAGAGGATGGATATGGGGCAGTAGGGAGTAGATGAGTCTGAAGTAGGTGATGGTTGAGGAAGTAAGGGGGGGGTATAAAGAGTAGGTGAGTAGAATAAGTGAGGGGAGGGGACGGAAGGTAGGTGAAATGGGAGAGAGTAGTGGTGGTAAAGTATAGGAGGGGGAAGCTTCGATCGAATTGATTAACGTCTTAATAGACTAAGAAAATTGTATTTGAAGGTGCCCGGCTCCTACTTAGACTATTTTTTTTTCCGGCTTCGTACTGCTTCAGATACTTTTTTTCAAATAAATTTAAATTGAAAACTCACGGACTTCTGAATTTTATTGATTGTTTTTCTTATTTCTTTAAATTCTTTTGAATTCTTTGGCAGTTTTGTTTAAGTCTGGTTATTTTGACTATAATATCAGTTCTCTTAATCAGCATTTTTTTGTAAAAATATATTTTAACCAGAAATTTTGGTCACAAGAAACGATTTTTGCGAAGGTGTCTGTTTGTAGTGCGTAGTCTGTAGGCACGATAACTTTAGAAAAAATAATTGGATTGGATTGAACTTTGGCACACTTTCTTAAGGCCTAAAAGAAAAGGACAAATTCGTTAGCCAGCTATTTTGGATGAAAATTGAAAAAGTTAGAGCATTTTCAAATTTTTGAACACCATTTTTTTAAGATCTGAGAATTCTAAGTACGGCTATTCGTAGAACTAGGAAATTTGAATAATTTATCTTCACGACTATTTTAGTTGAAAATAAAATTATCAGAGTTATATCATTTTCAAAATATAAAAAAACATACGAAAGTGAACATTTTAAGGCAAAGAATGCACGATATGAAAAAATCCAATAAAAAAAAACGTTAATTTTTTAAAGCCTTATAAGATGATTATAACAACTTTTCGAATTTTATTGTAAAATCGAAAATTCAAATTTTTATCTGACAACAAATAATGAAAAATCGAAAATTCCATTTCGCGGTCAAACTACGCAAGATACGAAAAAAGATTAATCGACGAAAATTATGTACACAATTAAGATCTACAAATTCGTTATTGATCACTTTTTTTTACGCGTAATTTTTGTCTTATTTGTAAAAAAAGCACATTAAAAATTTAAATTTTTGAACAAAGAACACAAGATACGAAAAAAATAAGTCAACGAAAGTTGTTCACCCAAAAAGAGCTAAAAATTTGTTATTAATCATTTTTTGATAAGATGCGTAGTTTTTGTTTAAATTGTGAAAAATGACATTAAAAATGAACAAATTGAATTTTTGGACAAAAGGATACAGGGTACAATAACATGTTTAATAATAAAATTGTTTTCAAATGAGATCTGAATGTTTTCTTCCAACCTTTTTTTTAAACGAGAGATGTCTTGAGAATGTGTTCGATAAGGCCGAAAGAGCTTTAACGAAAGAGAACTCACATTCACTAAATTTCAGTTGTCGCGCGATGAGAATGTGCCTGCGCAGCGGACAGATTTTTTTCTGTATAATTATTGCCCTTTATTTATTATTTGATGAGAGAAAAACCCAAAAACTGTTAGAAATGTCCGTACTTTTTACTCGGTTTTATCTTAAAAAGGAGTTAGGCTTTTTTGTTTAGGCTTGATTTGGTTTCTTATTAGTCCAATTTTTATAGGAAGTAGGAAAATGCTGATGGTCGGAAGTGAGGGAGTGTGAGAGGATAGTATGTGGAGTGAGGAGAAAGTAGTGGAAGTGTGGGCATGGAATAGTGGTAGAGAAAGGGAAGTAAGGGAAGGGATAAAATTGTATTCTTGGAAGTGATGAGAGAAGAAGTAGAATAAGGATAAGAGAGGGTGTAAAGTAAAGATGGATGTAAGCGGTGCGGTAATGTAAAAGGAGAGAAGAAGTAGGCGAAATGAGGGAAAAAGGGATAAAAAAGAGATCGTTCGATTTGGAATGATTTTATGGTTTCGTAGCTCTTTACAGAAACCCTTACAGTTTCGGTCGGGGTCCCTTCCATCGTGCTTTTCTTCCCGCGGAGGAGAAATAGGGGAAGTGGTAGAAGGTGTGGATAGTGAAGTAGGGAAAGTGATGAAAGGGTAGGAGAAAGTTGGGGAAGTAGGGTCGGGGAGGATAGAGAAGTGAAAGGATGGGAAAAAGAAAGCAGCTGATAAACAGTAGGGGTGGAGAAGTAAAAGAGGGGTATTAGAGGAAGTGAAGAAGAGAGAAAACAGAAGAGTAGAAGCAAGGGAAGTGAATAGAAGGAGAGGGTAGTGAAGTAGGAAAAGTTTTGAAAGGGTAAAGGAAAGTTGGGGAAGTAGGTTTGGGGAGGATAGAGAAGTGAGAGAATGGGAAAGAGAAATCCTCTGATAAACAGTAGGGACGGAGGAGTAAAGGAGGGGTAGAAGAGAAAGTCAGGAAGGTAGCAAACAGGGGAGTAGAAGTGAGGGATGTGAATGAGAGGGGTGGGTAGTGAAGTAAGCAAAGTGATGAAAGGATAGGAGGAAGTTGGTGAAGTAGGGTTGGGGAGGATAGCGAAGTAAGAGGATGCAAAAGAGAAAGCAGCTGATAAACAGTAGGGGTGGAGGAGTAAAGGAAGGGTGGTAAAGGAAGTGAAGGGGATAGGAAAGAGGGGAGTAGAAGTGAGGGAAGTGAATGGAATGGAGGTGGAAAGCAGAGAAGTGAGCCATGATAGGAGTGGGGTGTAGCGGAGCGAGTGGAAGGGAATGGAGATAGTAAGATGTGATTGGATAGGATAGGAAAAAAGAGTTGTGAGGCGGGAATGATAAGAGAAGAGAGATCTGAACGACCTAATTCACGTTTTAACGGACTACAAAACCCTTTTTTTTTGAAGATGTATGGTGCCTACTTTGACTAATTTTCTCTAGTAATATAGCTTTCAAATTAGAAACTTTTGAACTGTAATTTTTTAAATATCAGGTCCATTTCAAATATTTTTTTCACTCACTTTTGTCTCATGTTCTGCCTTGGATTGAACCTTCTCAAGCTGATTTCAATAATGTATATTTATAGCGACACGTAATAAATTCACCACATCTTGGGAAAATCCTCGGGTGCAATACTGCTTGTGCTACGCACGTCTTTGATGGCAAAGTTTAAAGGATGCATGGCTGTCGATTCGAATTTCCAAAGGAGAAGGAGCACGCGAGTAACAAAAGATCCACAGGGTCTGCAGAGTTTCAAAGCTTAAACCTCAAAATTATTTGCGAGCACTAGACTTCGAAACACGATTATCGAACGCGCTACAGTACTTAAGTGTGCTCTCAACAATGTGTGAGAGAGTGACGGAAACGAGTCGTGCAGCAAAATTCATGTGGTGCACCTACGTAATTTTAAGCAGTTCAGTAATTCTCACGTAAGCTTATTTGCTTCTTACGTGTCAGAATTGCTTTCTCGAAGAAATAATACATGAAGTATTTCCTCAAATGTTCCTAGATCTACATAGATTGTGTAGGACAAACCACTCCGAGGTGGATAGAATATCTTTCAAAGTCATAATATTGATAAATGACTAACAAATGAGGAAAATATTGCATAAGAAGCTAGAGCCAGAACATTTATCTTAAAGATAGCGATACTATCCGTTTCAATTTTATTCAGATGGTCCTCTTCTGGTACGAAGTTAATATTCAAATTTTAAGCCATTCCGGTCAGATGTCGAAGGGCATTGTGTATGCATTCATGAAACAATAATCCAAAACCGTAATTCAAGAATATTTTTTTATTTCTGCAGCGATTATTTACCAAGTATACTGTATATAAGACTACCAATAATTTTATTTGGTTATGTTGGTGAAAAACATGAACTTGCTTATTTATTTGAAAGTTGTATGGTTAGTAGCACGTATTTGTTAGTGCTCGCAACCTTAGAGCAAACAAATTACTTTGATGTTCAAGCATAACCTGTGTACAGTTTATTCAGCTTGTACTGAATCACAATTTTCATAAAGATATTCAAAATTTTATTTCGATGAAAATTAAGAGAAATTATCATTCGACAGATTTGAAGCAAAGAGTTCAACGAATCGAAGAAACTACTGAGAAAATAGTGAAAGCAATTCAGTTCCTTAAAAAATGAACATGTCAGCCAAAATTTTCATCGCCATATAAAACACACATCTTTCAATTCTTCTATTGAGAAATAACGAGAAAGTGGTTAAAAGGCTGATTATGAATCTCGCTTTAATATTTTACCACTCATAAAACATAATACAAAATTTTTGCTTCAAAACCAAGTCAATTTTTCCCCTTATTCAGTACGTTCAGGAGAGTTCCCCTATTTTCTTGTTTTTCCCTTTTTTAAAGAATTTCTCATTCACCCCTGTTTCTAAGAAACTTACCCTCTTCCTCTTTATATATTTTTTTCCCCTTAAAGTCAACTATCTCGTTGGAAAGTCATCTTTCTTGTTCAAAAATGCAATTTTTTGTTGAAAATTCGTCTATCATGGTTGAAGTTACCTGTTTTTCATATAAATACAAGTCTTTCTTAGTTGATCTACTTTGTTGATAATTTTGGTTGTTAAAGATTCATTATTTTACTTACAAATTCATCTCTAGTCGAAAATTTGTCTTTTTGGGTAGAAAATTAATATTCTTTGTTGAAAAATCATTATTTTGGTTAAAATTCAGCTCTTTGGTTTAAAATGCACCTTATTTCTTAGAAATGTAATGATTATATTGAAAATGCAACTATTAATTTTAATTAAGCTTTTTTGGTCTAAAATTGACTTTGTTTTTTGAAAATTTAACTGTCTTCTGAACAATTCTTTGTTTTTGCTGGAGGTTTAATTTTTGTCGTGAAAATTCAACTCTTCGGTTACAAGCTTAACTATTTTGTTGAAAATGTATCTTTTTGGGTTAAAAATTCAACAATTTTAGTAGAAATTTCACCTTTTTTGGTTGAATTTGCAACTGCTTGGTCGAAAAATAATCTTTTTGGTTAAAAATTTTACAGTTTTGTTGAAAATTCGTCTATCATGGTTAAATTCAACTGTTCTTCATATAAATACGAATCTCTCTTAGTTGATTTACTTTTTTGACCAGTTTTTTTGTTGAAGATTCATCATTTCACTTAAAAATTCATTCCTAGTTGAAAATTGATCTTTTTGGGGAGAAAGTTAATATTATTTGTTGAAAAATCATCATTTTGGTTCAAAATTCAGCTGTTTAGTTGAAAAAACCTATTTTTTTCGGAAATTCAACTGCTTTCTAAAAAATTAGTCTATTTGGCTTAAAATTCAGCTGTTTTTGGTAGAAATTTAACTTTTTTTGCTTGAAAATGAGACTATTTGGTTGAAAGTTCATCTTTGCATGTTTAAAATGCAGCTGTTTGGTTAAAAATGTACCTAACTTCAGAGAAATGTAATGATTATATTGAAAATTCAACTTTTTTTCAATTCAACTGTCTTCTAAAAAACTCTTTGTTTTGGCTAAGGGCTTAACTTTTGTGTTGAAAATCCAACTATTTGTTCAAAAGCTTAATTGTTTTGTTGAAAATTCATCTTTTTAGATTAAGAATTCAACAATTTTGGTAGAAATTTCATCTTTTTTGGTTGAATTTGCAACCTTTTTTTAAAGATTCAGCATTTGACTTAAAATTCATCTCTTTGGTTGAAAACTCAATGATTTTGTTAAAACTTCAACGTTTTTCATTGAAAATTCATCTACTTGGTTGCAAGTTGAACTTTAAAAAAAAATGCATTTTTTGTCGAAGATTTATCTCTCTACTTAAAAATTATCTCTGTTTGAAAATTCGTTTTTTTGTAAACACCAATTTTTGTACCTAAAAATTGAACTGTTTTATTTTTGGTCAGAAAAGTATACCGTACAAGTTTTAAAATTCAATAATTAGGTTAAAAATTAACATATTTAGTTAAAAATTTGTTTTTTTTTTTGGGTAAAAAATTAATGTTCTTTGTGAAAAATCATCATTTTGGGTGAAAATTCAGGTATTTGGTTAAAAATTTAATTACTTTCTTAAAAACTCAACGTTCTTTATTGAAAATTCAACTATATGGTTGAAAGTTAACCTTTTGTA
>JAABKJ010004166.1:0-24766 GCA_011634705.1 Andricus grossulariae
AAATATGTAGACAGAAGTATTGTAAGAAATGGAAGTCATGTAAACCCTTAGGGGACACATTATGAATAAAGAAGAACTGAAAACGATCAAATTTCCACCAAAAATGGAACAGTTAAATTTTCATTTAAAAAATTAATTTTCCATATGAAAAAAAATAATTTTTAACGAAATAGTTCAATTTTGAATAAAAAAAAGGTTTTTCAACTAAAGTGATGAATCATCAACCGAAAAAATGCATTTTTAACCAAGTTGTTTCACTTCCAACTAAGTAGTTGAATTTTCAAGCAACAAAGATTTTAGTTTTAAATAAAAAACAGTTGAATTTAAGCAAAAGATTCCAATTTTCTACAAAATAGTTTAATCCTCAATCAAAACAGATTAATTTTCAACCAAACAGTTGTGATTTTTTACCAAAAAAGATACCGTTTCTTCCAAAATAGATGAATTTTCAACCCAAAGACGAATTTTCAATAAAACAGTTGAATTCTCAACCAAAAAGGATGATTTTTTGACAAAACTGTTAAATTTTCAAGAAAATAATAAAATTAACTTCAATTTCAGTTTATGGAAGATTCTCTTACTTTCCCTGACCACTTTTAAATTCACTGACTTTCTGGAATTCCCTGACTTGTAGCAACTAAATATTATTTAGCAAATTGCTTAATAAAAAAATGACTATAACAAATGAGCTTTTGCAGATTAAAATTGAATGAAAGTTCCGAAATGAACAACTATGAACTCAACTATTTTTTTTTATTGTTCACATTTGGGTTTCTCTTTCAAAATTTGTTGCAATAATGAATGGGCCTTTATTTGTCAATTTTATAAATCAAGTTAAAGTAATTTTGAACTTGGCACGCCTAGAATATCCTCAAATAAAAGCAGATCTTTTAAATTTTTGAACTTACTTCTTTCGAAAGTTTGATGAATGCCTGTCTTATTTCTTTTTGTGAAGAATTTTCTGGGATTCCTAAGGTCTCATAATGCGTGCATTGTTTACTGAAATAAAATTATTTTTCATTACAAAAATCTATAAAAGTAATGGATTGTCAACACCGTAAACACCGAATCAAAGCTCCATTATAGGTTATGTGTCGAAAATGTTAAATATCAAAAAATAGATTGCATTGCAAATTTTGTTAAAGATAAAACATTATTTTATCAAAAAAGTAATCGCATTAAATCAATCTATTTAAAGACGAGCCTCTGTGTCTTTTTCGTATGTAATTACATGACAGATTAACGCGTAATTTATTTGCAGATTCGAAAATTTTAAGATAACAGGACTTACCCTTGATTTCCATAGCATCGTGAAAGTATATAAATCTTTAATTTACATGAACGGAAGATTTGATTCATTTTTTTGCCGGTAAAAACCAAAATATTGTAAAAAAACCTACATCATTTCAAACACTTCGACTTCCTTCGCTTGAAACCTGTCATAACTAAGCCGCCATTTTTAAATTCCAGATATGCTTGTCTTGATTGGCTGTTTCTTTTTGTGCACGAAATTTAAATTTTTTATATTTTTAAAGATAAAAAATATATTTGAAGTTTTATTAAAAATGTAGTATTAAAATAAATACATAGAGTTTCAAAATGCGATTTGAATTGCTTTCTTATGATGCTAAATTTTTTCATCAATTATAAGGTAAATACTTGGCCCGATCTATAAAAAAAAGGAGTAGAAAAGTAATGTTATGCGAAAAAGGATTTCGAAATGATCAATTATATTCAACTAAAATTTACAGCATTATGATTGCAAAAAATAAAAAAAATAAATTAATTGTAACACAATTTCCTATTGCAGACTTCACACACTTCCCCCTATTCCCTCTTTCTTAAAGAATTCCTCTTTTTTACCCTGTTTTCAAAAAAATTCCCATTTTTCTCGTTTTTTTTGCTTAATTGGTTTAGAATCCATCTCTCTTGGTTAAAAATTTTACTATTTGGTTTGAAAATTTAATAATTTTGTTGAAAATTCAACTATTTTGTTAAAAGGCGTAATTAAACTAATTTCTTGAAACTTCGTCTCGTTTGCTTGAAAGTTCAACTATTTGGTTGAAAATTAAAATTTTTGTTTTGAAAATTCGTCTCTTTTGCTTAAAACTTCAACTACTTGTTTAAAAATGAATTTTTTTTTCTTCAAAGTTCAACCACCGTTCAACTTTTTTGTTGAGAATTCATCCTTTTTTATTGAAAATTCAACTTTTTTGTTGAATGTGGATGTATTTGAATGAAAGTTCGTTTTTCTTGGTTGAATTAAACTGTTTTTATTCAAAATTAAAATATTTTTTAGTTGCAATGTCGACTATATATTATATTTTTAGTTTAGAATTAATCCTTTTAGGTCTGAAATTTCCTCTTTTTTTCGCTAGAAAAGTCATCTTTCTTGGATGAAAAGGAATTTTGTTGTTGAAAATTAAACTTTTCTGTTTGAAAATTCAACTAACTTCTAAATTTTTTTTCGAAAGTTCCAACATTTGGTTAAAAATTGACCTTTGTGGGTTGAAAATTCAACTATTTGCTCTAAAATATAATTATTTTTTTGAAAATTCATCTTTGTAGGTTGAAAGTTCTACTATTTGGTTAAAAATAATAACTATTTTGTTGAAAATCCATCTCTATTGCTGGGAAGTTCAACTATTTGGTTGAAAATTCTTTATTTTTGGTTGAAAATTAACTTTTTTGTTGAAAATTCATCTTTGTAGGTTGAAATTCAACTATTTGGTTAAAAAATAAATATTTTGTTGAAAATTCGTCTTTATTGCTGGAAAATTCTCTAAAAAAAACTCTATTGCTGGTTGAAAATTCTTCATTTGTGGTTGACAATTTACTTTTTTGTTGAAAATTTATTTTTTCGGGTTTCAAGGTCAATGGTTTTCTAAAAAATTCGATTTTTCAGCTTGAAAGCTCAACTTGTTTGTTGGAAATCATTTATTATGGTAGATAATTTTTTTGATTGAAAATTGATTTTTTAAAGTGAAATTTCAACTATTTTGTTGAAAATTCGTCTCTTTTACTTGAAAGTTCAACTGATCGATTAAAAGTTAGGTTTTGCTGTTGTTGAAAGTTCAACTATGTGTTTGAAAATGCATAATTATTGGTTAAAAAATAACTTTTTTGTTGAAAATTCATCTTTTTGGGTTTCAAAGTCAATGGCTTTCTAAAACGTTCCACCTTTTAGCTTGAAAACTCAAATATTCTGTCGAAAATTCATCTCCTTTGGTATAAAATCTTTTTTGATTGAAAATTTAATATATTTCGACTTGAAATTTTTGAAATTTAAAGTGTTTCTTATTGAATTCAATATTTTACCTACATTAATTTTATTTAAAAGATTCCCCTATATTCTTGAAAAATCACCCTATTTCCCCTGTTTTGAAATCATTTTTGGCAGTGAGGTCTGCCATTATTTATAAATTATCATTATTATTATTTATATCTGCCCGTTATGCTTCTTTTGATTCAAAAATGTAAATTTGTCTTCAGAAGAACATCTTATTACTCTCCGAATCATCAAGTTGTAACAATAAAATTGAACAATTTGAACTAAGAAATAATATAAATCTAATTTTTAAATTTCAATGCATAATAATTTTTTAAAATAAAATTCTGATAGTTTCAACAATTTTCAATTTGAATCAATAAAAATTGAGACTTGGATAGAACTTCGAATCATGTGAAAATAAGTTTCATCACGGATAAAATTAGTTAACAGCCTTATAGCAAAATGGTATATAATAAATATAACCGCGTGCAAAAAAACTTTAAATGTGCGAAAAGTAGTGTAAATCAAAAGCCGGATAGTTTTATAATTAAATATTTATTATTAAAACCAAATTCAGTCGTATAACAATTCTCATTTATAGTTGCTTCGCAGTATAAAATATATTACAATATGTATATAGGGAACAACCCTAAATATTAAAGACAGGCCTCAAGCCCAGCTCGATGTCATGTTTCAAACGTGTACATCACTCAAAATTATATTACATTGCTGATTTGCCCTTGCACGCTAAGCTCTGACGTAAAAGGGACAATTTCCCACATACAAAGATTGAAGAGTTCTTCATATGTCGTAGTAAAAATTTGTTAAGGGAGATAAAAAAAAAGCATACAACATGATTGTATGCGAGGGCGAACTTGAAATTCATTGTACATTCATGATTGGCAAAGACAGGAATTCTACGATGAAACTCAGAAATTGCTTATTATTTTACATGCAGCTACAATGGTACACTGGAAATCCCATTTAAGTGCAGTTTCGTTTCTGATCCTAAATAGACTTTACGTCAATCGAACACAACATTCGCTCACGCCAAACGTAAAAAGACAGGGTGGCATGAATAATTTCTGTTGGATTTAGAAGCATGACACAACCTGATGCAACCAATGCGCTTAGAGTGCGGCTCTCATGCTCTCTGTCACGCTTGAATGAGCCACTACCTCCCCTTTCTGTCCCGCGGTCTTCGCATGACCAAATTCCGAGGACAGGAATTCTAGAAATGACTTAAATGGGAGTTACTTAAATGGGAGTTTCAGTGTATTATTAATATCCCTATCGTTGAATGACAGCAATTTGCATTTTAACATTTACTTTCGGTGCGTACACAAATACTTTTAAAAAATTAATATTTTGGCTTTTGTAAATTCAGTACGTTTCAAAACCCTTCAGTCCGTTTAGCTTTAAACACTTGTATACACATTCAATAGTCGATAAGATATTCAAGGTATTAGGAAACAAGAATATTTCAACACGTCATTAAACAATTAAAACTCTGATTAAATTAACGATCGAAATGTTGAATTTCGCTGAAGAATGTAGGGAAGTCTCATAAATACCTGAGAATTCGTACTTTACTTTTTGCACGCGTCCAAGTCACTCCAGCTTATAGAAAAATTGCACCTTCAGGAAAAAAGCTAACTTTACAATACACTTCAAACTACATAGATGTGCTTGAGATTTTTCCATAAGCTTTCATAGGGGGCCGTCCATAAACTACGTTACCAATTTCAGAAAGTTTTTGATCCCTTCCACCCTCCGCTCGTTGACGATCGTAGTTCTACCAAAAGAGATAAATTTTCGACTGAAAAAGACTAATTTTCAACAAATAAATTAATTTTTAACCAAAGAGTTGCATTATCAAAAAAAATCGTTGAACTTTCAAGACGCAAAGTTAAATTTTCAACCAAAAAATTCATTTTCAGCCAAGAAAAATGACACTTCTACCATGAAAGATGAATTTTCTACCAAAAGACAAATTTTTAACCAGTTGAATTAAACGGAATAAACAAATTTTAAAAAAATAGTTAAATCCTTAACCAAATAGATGAATTTTCAACCAAATAGTTCAATTTTCAACCAAACAGATAAATTTTCCACCAAAAAGATTAATATGCTACCAAAAAGACGAATTTTGATAAAATTACATCAATTTTAAACAATATTGTGGAATTTTGGAGCAAAAAACGAATTATCTACAAAACAGTTGAATTTTCAACCCAAGAAGATGAATTTTAAACACGAAAAATTGAATTTTCAAAAAAAAAAAATAAATAATTTTCAGCCGAGAAAGATGACTTCTACTATAATATATAAATTTTCTACCAAAAGACGCATTTTTAACCAGTTGAATTCAATAAAAAAAAAAAGAATTGTAAACAAAATGCGTGAATCTTCAACCAAATAGATGAAAACCAGAGGAATTTTCCAACAAGTAATTAAATTTTCAAGCCAAGACGAATTTTTTTCAGACAGTTAAGTTTTTAACAAGAAAAATTGAATTAAAAAAAAAATCAGTCAAGAAAGATGACTCTTCTACTACCAAATATGAATTTTCTACCAAAAGGCGAATTTCGATGCAATTAAATTAAATGATGAAAGGATGAATTTTAAATAAGGTGGATGAATCCTCAACCAAATCGATAAATTTCCATCCAACAAAGATGAATTTTCAACCAAATAGTCAAATTTTCAACTAGCCCGACGAATTTTCCGACAGAAAATGAAGAATTTTCTAACAAATGGTTGAACTTTCAATAAAAAATAATTAATTTTTAGCCAAATAGTTGAACTTTCAAGCAAAACAGCCGAATTTTCAACAAAATAGTTCAATTCTTAACCATATAGTTGAATTTTCAACCAAATGGTCGAATTTTCAAACAAAAAATAAACTTTGAAGTTTAATTTTCAACAAAAATATTAATTTTTAACAAAAAAGTTAATTTTCAATTAAACAGCTTCATTTTCTACCAATTGCTAAATTTTCAAGTCAAAAATACAAGTGTTCTACAAAAAAGTTCAATTTACAAACCAAAAATATGAATTTTCAACTAAAATAATGAATCTTGTACCAAAAAAATGCATTTATTTAAAATTAGTTTAACTTTAAACCAAGTATTTGATTTTCCACAGAAAAGGATGAATTCTCAACGAAACACGTAGTAGATGATATTTAAACAAATGAAGATTTTAATTTGAAATAAAATCAGTTGAAATCAACCAAAACTAGCTGTGAATTCGATCTCGGGTGTTTCCACTTTGTATTTAGAATTTTATCGTGCTTATTTGATGAGCATTTTGCTTCCTCATTATGATTAGTTAACAAATATTCGCTTTCTCATAAAGGAAGTCAAATAAAAATGTCAAATATGTGAATGAAAATGTTCGAATTTAAGCGGAAAAGGGGAACTTTCTTGAAAACAGGGGTAAAAAGAATAATTTTTGAAAAAAGTGAAATAGAGGAAATAGTGTAAAATCTGAAATATGAAAGTGGTTTTCACACTTATTGAGTTATTACTGAACTGCAGCGCTGCAGGGCCATTTTTCGCAAAATTCACGAACTTTGTTCAAATTTATCACCAGGAAATTTACTAAATGTTATCTACGTTCGTAACGTTACTTCCACTGCCCCCCCTCCTAACCCTGTCCCATTCGTAGTTTTTAACGGGTACCCCCTCCCCCCTCAAATTGCTAACGTAGTTTATGGACCAGAGCTGAGATAAAATAGATAATATTGCAACACTTCAATCACTCAGTGTAAAAATTATCTTTCAAGATTGGCAAAATAGAAAATAGTCTCTCCTTACAAAACCTGGACCACTTGAAAATCCTAAACTCCACGATGCATTTTTCCTCATAAAAGGAGATTGTAGCACTCGAGTAGCAAATTAAATAATTCAGTAACTAAACTGATCACTCAATTTTGTTCTCATGTAAGGGCACATATGAATACTTAGGAAAGTCCACATCCTTGATTGGATTTTTCACCTTGTAACTCGGGTACAATCCTGTCATGCTGGTTCTCGCATTGCGACCTTTCGAGTAACCGTCCCAATGATTTCCATAAACTTCGACTAGATCCCCGACTTTCAACTCCAGTTCTCCGCTTTTCCTCGGTTTGTGATCCAAGATTGCAACTTGTGGATGTGGATTCTGACCCCCATAATAATAAATATCATCAAGCGACGTGAATCGATTATATGCGTCAGTATAATAAGTCTGCATCAATTCATACGCAACGCGACAAACTTGTGAGCTGAATGTGCACACCAGAAAGTCGCTCGAAGAAAGTAGGTGAATGTCGATAATGATTCCGTGCAAGGAAACGTCGGAATAACGTCTAGATACTGAGGCGGTTTCAGCAATCTTCGGATCTCCAATGATTTCATAAGTGGGATAACGACTTCTTGCTGCCGTGATGACTTTAGGATCATCACTAGCTATGAAGACTCTCCTCACTTCAGGCTTTTCCTCCAGCTCGTCGAAATACTGTTGAACTTTGATCATGTACTCATCGATGTCATGGAATGCAGCTTCAGTTCCCACTTTGTCTGTTCGGCGAACGTGTATGCCGACGATGGGCTTCTTGAACCCGAGTCTCTCTTTAGCATCATCTAGTACTTTTCTGATGTTATCCTGCGGTCTCATTAGGAATTTCAGAACCTGGCCCACCCACCAAACAAGTGGATGTCCGTGGAGTTTCTGTAATCGCGGGGCCAAGTCGGCAGGAACGGCCGGGGGCTGATACTGTGGTTTAGGATAAACGTTGTCCACAATCGGCAGGGAAAGTACTTGGGTGTTGGAGTCGCCAGGCCAATTAGCATGCGAATCACCACTTGTTGATAAACATGTTTCACTCATGGGTTTGAAGACCGATTCCCAGCCTTCCTTGTGGTATCGCCAGCCCTTGGACTTCAGGATCATCGTTCTTTCTGTACCGTAAGCGACTAGGAAACAGTAAACCACGTGATGTATCTGTAAAATAAATTAAAATTTTTGTAAAATTGATGGGGATAGTTTTCAGAGGGTCTTAAAGTCGAGGATTACCTGACAGCCGAATCCACAGCCCTTGTTTAAGTTGCATACCAGCTTTTTTGCTTTGTTACAATCTTTAGGATTTTGAAGGGAACTGTCAAAGAAAAATCGTAATTAAAATCCAGGAAGAATTATTTTCAGGCCTTGGACTCACGCCACAGTTGACACTTTTTTGTAACGATGCAACTATTTTGCTACTATTTAGAAAAACAGTCACTTATGCTACCAACTATCTTCTCAAATTTCTCGCTAATGCAAATATTTTGTGGGATCCTAAAGGACGTTAAAGATTAAAAATAATTTCAAAGTATTTAAAAGATTTTAGGGCATTTTACAAGATTTCAAGAAATTTCCAGATTTAAAAAAATCAAGGAATTTTAAAATGGTATCAATGATATCAAAGGATTTAAACGATTTCAAGGCGTTTTAGGGAATTTACAAGAATTTCTAGACAATTTTAAAGAGTAAAATAAATGGAAATAAATTTCAAGGGACTTCTAGAGATTTCTAAAGATTACATGAGATTTTATGGGATCTCAGAGGATATCAAAGATTTAAACATTTTTAAAGGAATTTAGAAAGACATTAAATATTTCAGGATGTTCTACGGGACTTCAAAATATCTCTGGGGATTTCACAAGATTTAAGGCATTTTGAAAATTTTAAAAGATTTTAAAGAATATAGTGTATTTCTATAGATTTCAAGATATTTCAAAAAATTGACAGTTTTCCAGGGATTTCAGAGGATCTCATCGCTCTTTAAGGAGTTTTTAAAGATATCACAGATTTCAGGATGTTTTACATGACTTTACTTAATCTTTGTGGGATTACTAGGGATTTCACAAATTTACGGATTTTAGAAATTTCAAAGGGTTTTAAAGAATATAGTTTATTTTAAAAGATTCCAAGGAATTTCATTAGATTTAAAATAATTTCGTAGGATTGCAAAGAATTTCAAATGATTTCCTAAGATTTCAGAAGATTTCGAAGATTTCAAGAATTTCACAATATTAGAGGGATTCATAGTATTTCAAGGGATTCAAAAAAATTGTAGAGATTTGCAGGGATTGTGGAAGATCTCAACAGAATTCAAGGGTTTTTAAAGATTTCTGGCTGTCAACGAATTTCAAACATTTAAAAGAATTTCAGAAAATATAAATGATTCCAAGGAATTTTAAAAGGGGTTTATCCAGTTTTTTGGGGGATTTCAAAAAATTTAATCATTATTTACGGATTTTTGAAACATATTACATATTTCAAGATGTTTTACGGGATTTTACTCAATTGTTGTGGGATTACTAGAGGTTTCACAAGATTTCGGGGATTTTAAAAATTACAAAGGATTTAAAAAGATTCCGAGGAATTTCATAAGATTTCTAAGAATTTCGTAGGATTATAGGCCATTTCAAAAGATTTAAATTTTTCAGATGATATTGTAAGATTTCAGAAGATTCAAAAGATTTCAAGGAATTTTACAGTATTTGAGGAATTTATAGTATTTCAACAAAATTAAAAGATTCTACAAGATAAAGGGATTTCCATAGATTTAAAGGGATTTAAAAAAATTGGAGAGATTTGCAGGGATTTTAGAAGATCTCAACAGAATTCAAGGGTTTTACAAAATGTCAATGGATGTCAATGGATGTCAACGGATTTCAAAGATTTAAAGAAATTTCACAGTATTATAGGATTTCAAAGAAATTAACAGATTCCACAAGATTATAAGGAATTTTTATAGAATTCAAGAGATGTAAGAAAATTGAGTTTTCCAGGGATTTTAGAGTATCTTAACAGAATTCAAAGGTTCTAAAGATTTTAGTGGATTTCAACGGATTTTAAGAGTTCAAGGGATTTTAAAGCGGTCTATCATATTTTGTGGAATTTAAAAAAATATATAATTCAAGGGATTGAAAAAAATTGTCGAATTTACCAAGGATTCTAGAAGATCTTAAAAGAATTCAAGGGTTTTTAAAGAAATCAGTGGATTTGAACCATTTCAAGGCATTTTAAAGCTTTTAGGGTATTTTAGAAAATATCAAAGAGTTCAAGGGATTCTAAGGGGCTTTATCCGATTTTTTGGGGGAATTTTACGGAATTTCAGAGGATTTAAAAGATTTCATCATTTTTGAAGGAATTTTGTAAGATATTACAGATTTCAAGAGTTTTTACAGGATTTTACTCGATTTTTATGGGATTACTAGGGATTTCACAAGATTTGGTAAATTTTAAGGAATTTGAAAGAGTTTAGGGTATTTTAAACGATTCTAAGAAATTTAACGAGATTTAATATTTTTTAAAGGTTATCAAAGAATTTTGTAGGATTTCAGAAAATTTTTAAGGATTTAAAAAAGGTATCCAGGATATCAATCATATTTAAAAGATTTTAAAGGATTCCAATAGATTTCTAGAGTACTTTCAGAAATAAATTAAATCAAATTTCAAGCGATTTCTAAGAATTTCAAAGATTTGAAGGGATTTCACCAGATTTGAGGGATTCATAGAAATTTCCACGGATTTTAAAGGATTTAAAAAGATTAAAGTATTTCCCAGGAATCTCGGGATTTTAAAGTCTTCAAGGTATTTTAAAATATTCGAAAGTTTTTCACGCGATTTTATGGAAGATATATTGTATACCAGATTACAACAATACTTAACCCCCGGTGTAATATTTAGGAAATGTTATGTTATTATTTTTCAAAATTTATGCTACTATATTGACACTATTTTGAATTTATCAAATGAGTCCGAGGCCTGTATTTTATATTCTCATAATATAAAATTATTGAAAGATTGAATATTACCTGAAACGTCTTTGAACTAGGTCGGATAAATCTCTAGCTTCTCTTTCGCGCCATTCGTCGTGTCCATCAGATTTAGTTAATCTATCTACGTCCATTATTAGATATTTTTTGTGATCCCAAATATTCTTTATCGCTTCTTGCACCTCACTCTCCCGCTGTTCGAATGTGAATTCATCTGCGTGTTTTTTGAACTTGTTTAGTTCTGCGTTCGTGTAATACCTGGAAAATGAGTTGAGATTCAGAGCGATTCAGTCAATAATAATCCGAAGATTAAATTATTCCAATTCCAAGGTGGCCGAAAAACTGCATTTTCAACATTCCCTGACTCTTCCCTAATTTCTCCCTGCCCAACTTTTTATTTTCCCTGGTCATTAGTATTCGAAGAGTAACATTTCAATCTTTTAGGATTTTTAACATCGAATTTTTTATAAAAGTAATAAAACAATTTTAGATTTAAATTTAAAAATTTATTTCAACCGAAAAAGATTACTTTTTCTACCATAAAGATTGAATTTTTATTCCAAAAGGACCGGATCCCAATGGAGCTTGAGAGCAATTATTTCACAATTTAGAAATAAAAATCAATATTCAAAAAAATATTGATTTCAGATAAGTAGACCAAAAATAATTAACATCAAATTATTTGAGGGTCTGAGATTTCAACAAAAGAAGATGAGAATTCTACCAAAAGAGATGCATTTTAAAACCAAAAGGCGAATTTGTAACAAAATACGTGAATTTTCAAACAAATAGTTAAATTTTCAACCAAAGAAATGAACCTTTAACCAAAAAATACCCGTTTATCAAAATAGTTAAACTTTTACAAAAGTAGTTGAATTTTTAATTAAAAAAGATCAATTTTCAACAAAATAGTTAAATTTTCAACCAAAGAGAATCTCCAACAAAAAAAATAATTTTTAACAAAGTGGTTTAACCTCCAACCAAACTCTTGCACTTTTATCTAAAAATGATCAAATTTCTACTAAAACAGATGAATTTTTAAACCAAAAAGACAAAAAAAAATAGTTCAATTTTCAACAGAAATTTAATTTTCTGCCAAAATTGTTGAATTTTCAACCAAATAATAACAAATTTGTAATTAAAAATATAATCTTCAGGAGAGTATATAAAAAAAAGTAAATAGAAATACAAGGCAAATAAATTACTGATAGGAATATTATATCAATATTATATCAGGGTGGCCGCAAAACTTTATTTTCAAAATTCTCTAATTTTTCCCTGACCAATTTTTCATTTTCCGTAACCATTAATATTCAAAGACCTAAATCCTAATCTTGTAACATTTTCTAACTTTAGCAAGATTTTTTTCAAAAGGCCTGGCTTTTCCCTAACCAATAAGATTCCTCTGACATTTCCCTGATTTAGAGGTTTTTCCTGACTTACGAAAACCCTACATTCTCCATTATTTCCATCCCTTAGGTAAATTCATGGATATATTGTATCATCTTCCAATATTTCCCGATCTATAAAACTGTCACATGTCCAAACCCACCACATCTCCTGAATATTATTCCGTATTCGACGTCTTAGTTCCTCGTACTCTAGTGAAGGTTGTCCTTCCTTATCTACAAGATCGTAGTATATGGAAGATTTTTCAAGCCGTTCTTGAATCGATCCTGAATGATCCCCTTTTACCGATTTCGATCCATCACTGAAAATGAAAATATTTATGTCTGAATAATATAAATATTTGTTTGAAAAATGAAACATCAAGCATTGGCACATTGTTTGCAATTTTTTTTATTTTTACTTGCTTGAGGAACTAATGACTTGTTCATCTTATCAACTATTCTTCGATGCAATACGTAAGTAAGAATGCTAAACAACGTTTATCATAGTTAGCAGGTTGAAGCGGGGAAAAAGAAAAGATAATTAATTCTGGTTTTTCCTGTACGTACCTTATAATTATATTTCTGAGAGCTTCGTTTTGTTTTTTGAGTATTTCAAAATCGCTGGCCATTCGTGCCAAACGTTGAGCATTTTCTTCGTAATTAGAGTTGCTAGAATAAGAGGACGATGGACTAGTTCTGTAGACATGGGAAACTGATACAATTAGTACCACAAGCCAAGCAGCAAGTAATACTAAACCAAGTTTCCCTAGCCAACCTGGTCGCCCAGACCACAACGCTGCCATCCTAAGCTAAGAAATAGAGTTTTTGACGAGGTTGTATCACATTACGAGACCTGAAAAAAAAATTATTTAGCAATCTTATAGAGTTTCTCTCCTATAAATATATTTATTGGGTGATCTACGGGAATACGCCTCCAGGGTGTCTACTCAAATCCTGGAAAAGAATTCCCCGACAATTCCAAGCTTTTTCTAGGTATCTCAAGTTTCTTCCAGGTATAAATTTTCATAACTCAGAGCGATTCAAATTTTTCGCATTTTTTAAAAGAATCGAATCGGAATATATATACAGTTTTGCGAGTTTATTATATATAATGTTTTTTTTTTCGTTTCTAGGGAATCAATTAATATGTTTAATTTGAAAAACGGACAAATTATATTACAAGATATTCTTAAATATATTAGCACCATCGATTAATTAAATAATACTAAAAACATAATTAATCATTTTTTAAATTTTTTTCTAAAGTCCATGAATTTAAGTTATAAACCAAACAAATTTGTATGCTATCTTATTATACTTGAAAATCAGAGCATATTTATGTCAAATTAATTTTGGTATTACATTTTAATTTAAACCGCTTAAAATTCCGAATTTTTTCAGTAAAAATATTGTATTTTCAACAAGATAGATGAATTTTTAATCAAAAAGATTAATTTTCTATCAAAAAGGACGATTTTTCAGGGAAATACATGAATTCTCAACCCAATAGTTGAACTATCAACTGAAAAATATCAATTTTTAACCAAAAAAATCAGTTTTAAAGTAAAAAAGATCAGTTTTCGACCAAAAATGGAATAGTTACATTTTCAGTTCAAAAAATTAATTTTCCACAATAAAAAAAATGTCAACCAAGTGATGCATTTTTTAGCTAAAATTATGAATTTTCAACTGGAATAGGTGTTTTTTAAACCAAGAAGACGAATTTTCAACTAAAATTATGAATATTTAACTGGAATACTTGAATTTCCAAACAAAAAGATGATTTTTCAAACAAGAAGATTAATTTTCTACCATAAAAATATGATTCTTCAACAAAATATATGAATTTTCAGCGAAATAGTGGAATTTTGGACTAAAAAAGATCAAATTTCAACAAAAAATGGAAGAGTTAAATTCTCAGTTAAAAACATTAATTTTCAACTGAATGACGAATTTGAAACTAAAATCGTGAATCTTCAACTGGAATAGTTAAATTTTAAACAACAAAGATGAATGTTTAAGTAAAATGATAAATCTTTTACTGGAATAGTTGAATGAAAAAAAAAAATGAATTGTCAACTAAGAAGATTAATTTTGAACAAAAAAGACGAATTTTCAATAAAAATACATGAATTTTCAACTGCAAAAGATCAATTGTCCGCCAAAAATTAAATAGTTACATTTTCCATTAAAAAATTAATGTTTAACCAAGGGAGGAATTTTCAAGTAAAATGATAAATCTTCAACTGGAATAATTGAATGTTATACCAAAAAGATGAATTTTCAATCAAGAAGATTAATTTCTACTAAAAAAGACCAATTTTCAAGTAAAAAATATAATTTTTCAACCTAAAATTGAATGGTTTAATTTTTAGTAAAAAAAAATAATGTTCAACCAAAGAGACGAATTTTGTACTAAAATGATGGAATATTCAACTGGAATAGTTACATTTTCAGTTTAAAAAAATTGATTTTCAACACAAAAAAAAATTTCAACAAAATAGTTAAATTTTCAACTGGAATAAAAAAATAAAGTAAGGAAAAATTAATTTTCAGCCAAATAAAAAAAGAACTTTCAACAAAATAGCTCACTTTTTAACCAAAGAGATGAGTTTTCAATTTAAATGATGAATCTTCAACCAAAAAAAATTAATTTTAACCAATTTTTCTTCCAAAAAAGATTAATTATGAACGAAAAATGTAGTGTTAGATATTTCAACAACAACAAAAAAACGACTTTTCAACTACGAAAGATTTTTCAGTCAAGAGAGAAAAAATGGCAAAAAAACTGTTGAATTTTGAAGCAAAAAGATGAATTTTCAATGAACACTCTCAAAAAAATTCCCTGATTTAAAAAAAATCCCTTTACATTTCCACGTTTTTTTAGGTATATAAAAATTTCCTGACAATTCCAGGTTTTCGAGGTATGTTAGACACCCTGGCCCCATATTACCGCACAAAAACATATAAAATGAAATAAAACTAAATACAAGCAGCAGAAAAACTGTCATGAATGTGAAATTTTGTTTAAATTCAGAAGAAAATCTTACGAAGACTTGAAGGGTTGCAGTATAGATCTAGATAAACAACAATTTTCCGAAGATGGGCTTAATGCATACAAAATTCTTAAAAATTCAAACACGCAGGGATCACAGCGCAAAACGAGTTAAAATAGGGGAAAATAGGCGAATGATTAAAGATCTATTTTTACGTATAGAAAAGAAAGTCGGTTTTAAGAAATATAATATTTTTCTTCAACTCTATATAGTTATATTTTATTGACTGTCAGTCAATTTTCTAAATCCAAGCCAAATATGTTAAAAACATAGATCAACTTTTGATCGCTTAATCTAGATCTGAAAGTGGATTCTCTTTATCACGTCAGATTTGATCGAATTTGTATTTTAATAATTAATATAGTAATAATTTTTTCTCTTATTCAGCCTCGAAATTTCTTTAAATTATTATTGTTTATTGCAAAAGAAAAACAGAATTTTCCTCCTTTTATAGGCCTTTCAGTGAACAATCGTCTGTCACAGTGAGATTCCATCAAACTAAATGTTGATTTTATCAGAACGGATTAATTTTTTTGTATCAAAAATTTGTTATTCTCATTCAGGGTCTCCATATCTCGTCCAACCTTAAAATTCTTTGACGATTTAGTCTGAATTATATTTTGTTATCGCAATCCGCAGTCGAGACTGCTATCTAATTTGTGGTCAGTGTCACTATGAGATTATCAAACTTCTACATCTATTTCCTAGAAACTGGATAACTTTTCCGAATGAAACTTTTTTGGCGTTAATTCAGCAACACTTCAGTTCCGAAATGGACTTTTGTTTTTTCTTCAAATGGTGATTCCAATTTACAAAAATATCTTTTCACTCTCCTGAAAAATTGCAATTTTGTTGGTTATGTAGTTCTGTACTGCTTTTTATTTAACGCTACGAATAAAAATTGTAAAAAAAATCAGCAAGTGCATATATAAATAATGAAAATGGTTTATGAACCGGAGTTCTTTTCCTAATGTAACCTTTTTCAATATATGACATGCATACTTATTTTTTATCTAATCAAATATGATTAGATTATATTTGGCATTGTGTTGTCTGTGTTCTTGTACAATATTGTAAAAATTTTCATTATTCAATTTTAAACTTTTTAAGCTTAAAACTGACTTAAGGTTTTCAGTTAGAAATTTTTAAAGATTTAAAAATTGAATTGTTCTGCAATTTTTAATATTTTCATTTGTCAATATTTCATTTGAGAATTTTTTTTCAATTAAACATTTTTTGATCACTTTTACTTTCAATTTAAAATTACTGCATAATTTTGAATCCTTTACATTTAAAAACATTCAATTTTGAGCATTTCATCAAAACAAATTTTTATTTAAAGAACTTTCAGTTGTGATATGATTTTGACTATATTTTTTTGAAATGCATAATTTTGGAAACCTTGCAATAAAAATCTTTGACACAGTAAGCTCTTTTTGAATTGTTCCACTTATAATGCTTACTTTTTAGTTCAGTTTTTAATACTTGAAAATATGCACACTTGTTAGTCATCATCTAAGTTGTGAAAACTGAAAAAAAAATTATTACAAAATTAACTGATGACCAAAAAGTAATGAATATTTGAATTTCGGCATACTTTTTTGAAAAACGGATTAGCTGGCAAGTATTTTGAAAAAAAAAACTGCAAAAGTCAGGAAGATTCTGTAACAAGCACTTTAAGTAATTGTCAAGAATAATCAGGGCCGCCACAATCACTTTTAGTCAATTTTTTCTCAAATCACTTTTTAGTCACTTTTTTAAGATAAAGTCACGATAGTCACTTTTCTTTAAATAATTAACCCGTGAGTTGTCCACTATTGAATTCAGGTCTATATAACAATACCTATTTCTGAATTTTCTTGAATTCTTTTTGAATAGTTTAGGATACATCTTTGAACAAATTCCAAATTTTTTTTATAGATTTCAATAATTTGAAGGGACGTCGAAGGATTTTAAAGATTTTAGTAATTTTTGAAATTTAAAGAGCTGTAAAAAATTTCAAGGGATTTCAAAAGACTTCAAATGATGATAAATATTTTAGAGTATTTGAAGATTCCAATGAATTACCAAAGGACTTTAAAGTTTTTGGGGTATGCATGAAAATTCCAAGGAATTTTCAAGTGCTTTAAAAAGTTCTGAAGAATTTTAAAAGATTTCAAAGAATTAACAATATTTTAACAAATTCCGAGCAATTCGTAACACACTTCAATAATTTAAATGTACTACAAAGGATTTGAAAGATTTTAGGGTATTCTAAAATATTCCAAAGAATTTTTAATATATTTCAATAATTTGAATGGATTTCAAAGGTTTTTAAAGATTTTTTGATATTGTAAAAGATTCCAAGGAATTCTCAATGGATTTCAATAATTTTTAGAGAGTTCAAAAAATTAAAAGATTTTGGGATATTTTTGAAAATTCCAAGGAATTTCAAAGAGCTTTCAATTCTTTGTGTAATTTGGTTAGACAAATGGACTTTTTTGAGTTTATGTTCCTTTTAAAAAACTGACTTTTGGAAACACACTTCACCCTAAAGCTTTTTGTGTATTTCTGTTACACAATTTGACTTTCCTTGAGTTTAGATATGTTTTTAAAGATTTTTTTCTAAGCTTTAAAAAGTTTAAGGATTTGGAAAGATTTCAAAGAATTTGAAATATTGTAGTGTATTCTAAAATATTACAACTACTTTTTAATTTATTTGAATAATTTGAAAGTATTTCGAAGGATATGAAAGATTTAAGAGTATTCTTAAAAATTCCAAGGATTTTTAAAAGGCTTCAAAAAGTTTAAACAAAAATCTTGACATATTTTAGGGTATTTTAAAAGATTCCAAGGCTTCCAAAGATTTAAGAGATTTAAAAATTTCAAGGAATTTTTAAGAGCTTTGGAAAATTTTCAAGTATTTTGAAAGATTTAAAAGAATTTGACATATTTTAAGGTATTTTAAAAGATTCAAAAGAATGTGTAATATAATTTAATAATTGGAATGTATTCCAAAAGTTTTGAAAGATTTTAGGGTATTTTTAAAGTTTCCAGGGAGTTTTAAACAGCTGTAAAAAGTTTTAAGGGAATTCAAAAGTTTTCAAAGGATTTTTAATATTTTAAAAGATTCCAAGGCTTGCAAAGATTCGAGAGGTTTTAACATTTCCAAGGAATTTTCAAGGATTTAAAAGATTAAAAAAAAAATGTTATAGAATTTTAAAGAATTTGCTATAGAATTTCGGAAGATATGAAACTATTTTGCTGGACTATGGAATTTATAAGATTTCCGAAGATTTCAATGATTTTAAGGGACGTTAAAAGGTCTTGAGTTATTTTAATAAATTTCCCAGGATTTAAGGATGTATCATCAAATTTCATAGAATTTCACAATATTTTACTGGATTTCAAAAAATTTATTCACAGCAAGTTTCATTTCATCAAATATTTTTGAATTCCCTTGAATTTTTATAAACTTACATCATTCAATGAGTTTTTGCATATTTTTCAATTATTTTTAATTCACTTGAATTTTTTAAAGTCATCTTGAATTTTTCTGAATTTCATCGAATTCTTCTAATGTCCCTTAAATTCCTCTAAATTCACTTTAATCTTACTGCAATCGATGTAATTTGTACCATTATTTCCAATTCATTTGAGTTTATTTTAATTACTTCATAGAATCTCACAGGATTTTTTAATATTTGAATGGATTTCAAACAAAATATTCACAAGACGTGAGGGATTTTGTAGGGTTTCAAAGATTTCAAGAAACTTTCCAATATTGTTTAGAATTCACCGTGATTTTTTTAAACTTCTATTACATTTTTGTAACTTCTATTAAATTTGGTTAATTCTTATAAATTTGCTCAATTCTACTCAATTAAATGGATTTTTTACCTTTTCTTTAAAGTCACCTGGAATTTTTCTGAATTTCATCGAATTCTTCTCATTTCCTCTAAATTCACTTTAACTTTACTGAAATCAATGTAATTTTTTTCCAATTCATTTGATTTTTTTTTAATCACGTCCATAGATCTTCACGGGATTTTATCATATTTTTATGGATTTCAAAAAATTTATTCACAAGAAGTGAGGGATTTGCAGGGTTTCAAAAATTTGAAGAAACTTTCCAATATGGTTTAGAATTCACCCTGAATTCTTGTAACTTCTATTGAATTATTTGAATTCTTATGAATGTTCTCAATTCTACTCAATTAAATGGATTTTTTTAACTTTTTTTTTTTTAAATCGTCTTCAATTTTTCTGAATTTCATCAAATTCTTCTCATTTCCCTTAAATTCCTCTAAATTCACTTTAATTTTACTGAAACCAATGTAATTTTTACGATGTTTTTCGAATTAATTTGAGTTTTATCAATTACTTCATAGAATTTCACGGGATCTTATAATATTTTAATCGCTTCAAAAAATTTATTTACAAGAAGTGATGGATGTCATAGAGTTTCAAATATTTGATAAAACTTTCCAATATTGTTCGGAATTGACCCTCAATTCTTATTAATTTATCCTGAATTTTTATGAATTTCATTGAATTCTTCTAATTTCATTTAAATTCCTCTAAATTCATTTTAATTTTACTGAAAGCAATATAATTTTTACGAAGTTTTTCTAATTGATTTGAGTTTTTTTTTTAATTACTTCATAGACTTTGACGAGATTTTATAATATTTTAAAGGATTTCACAAAATTTATTCACAAGAAGTATTGAATTTCGTAGGGTTTCGATGATTTGAAGAGATTTTCAAATACTGATTGCAATTTATTTAAATCGATTTGGATTTCCATCTAAATTCTTATTAATTTATCCTGAATTTATCAAATTCTCTTTAATATTTTGAATTCTTCTAAATTCACTTAATTTTACTCAGTTAAATGGATTCTTAAATTTTTTTTAGGTTTTTTAAATTCATCTTGAAGTATTTTAAACTCACCTCGAATTCTTAGGCATTCCATCAAATCCTTTTGAATTCCCTTAAATTTTTATAAACTTATTTTAAACTTACTGAATTCAATTAATTTTTTCAATTATTTTAAATTCATTTTAGTTTTTTTTAGGTCACCTTGAATTTTTATAATTGAATTCTTCTCATTTCCCTTCAATTCCTCTAAATTCACTCTAACTTTACTGAAATCAATGTACTTTTTTCCAATTCATTTGAGTTTTTTTTTAATTACGATCATAGATCTTCAGGGGATTTTATCATATTTTATGGATTTCAAAACATTTATTCACAAGAAGTGAGGGATTTCGTAGGGTTTGAAAGATTTGAAGAGATTTTCAAATATTTTTGCAATTTATTTAAATTGATTTGGAATTCACCCATAATTCTTATTAATTTATCCTGAATTCTTTTAAATTCTCTTAAATTTTTTGAATTCTTCTAAATTCAGTCAATTCTACTCTTTAAAAAAAAAATGTGTTTTAGATTTTGTTTAATTTATCTTGAAGTTTTTTAAACTCACCTTAAATTCTTAGGCATTTCATCAAATCCTTTCAAACTTACTGAATTCAATGAATTTTTGCGTATTTTTAAATGTTTCTAATTCGCTTAAATTTGGTTTAGTCTTGAATTTTGATGAATTTTACCGAATTCTTCTCATATCCTTTAAATTTCTTTAAGTTCACTAAATTTTTACTGAAATCAACGGATTTTTTTCAATTGATGAGTCTGATCAAGGAAATTATTTTGAATTCTTTTATCAAAAGAACATCAGTCACATTATTAATGCACATTAGTTACTTCGAGTCATTTTTTGGGTTAGAAATTAGTCATTTTTGCGAATTAAATTGGGCTGTGGCAGCTCTGAGAATGATAAATTAAAAATTTATAAATTTCATTTGTTTTATTTCATTTATAAAAGATTACATATTATAATTTTGACAAGATTGGAATTTTCTTTTTTAAATATTAATATAGTCAAGGAGAATTAAAAGTTAGTCAGGGAAAAATTAAGGAATTTGGAGAATATAATTTTACGGCCACCCAGATAATACTATTTTTTTATTCTCACGCCTACTATACTTCATTATTGCTTGAAAGTCCGTTTACATTTGCATTTATAAAAAAAACTTCTCACGCAATTGTACGTAATTAACGAGTTCGTTACATAAGTATATTACAATAAATAAAAATAATTTCCAGGGAATCAAGTGCACAATATATTCCCAAATTTAAATCGTAAACATCATGAACATGAGCTTTAAAAGTAGGTAATTGAATAATGACGGAAGGATGAACACACGTCTGTATACGTTCCTGTCACCGCGTTCATACAATAAAAGAAAATAAGGAAATGAAATAATTATAATTACTTCCGTACATGTATTATCTATAATTTATACCAGCATATTTAAGCAGTATCAAAGTACTCTTTTTCACCTCTTTAGAATTGATAGGTGAACCCTTATCAAATATTTACCGCTCTTTAATCTTTACGACATCTTATTTATCATATCTTTGTTTTTTTACGACATAGTATAACAAAGCTCAAGAGCCGTAACTTTGTTTAAAGTAATAAAAACGAGATAAAACATGTTCGTCTTACCAAATATTACCGCGTTTTAGTTGATGCGTTGACACTTGTATGGTAATTTTTCTGATCTTGACGTAATAATCACACGCGTCGTTTCTTATTCAACGTCAACACTTCGTAGAGTGTAAGTGTCAAATCCGTGTTCTTTTGGCAGCTCGACGTACATGCGATCATTGAGTCGCTGGTTCTTTCCTGTCCGGTTTTCGCAGCTAGAAAAGCACCATTTTCCACTTGCACCAGTTCGAGACAGGTTATTTGAGGGGCAAACCCCAATGGTGGACACTGGACACTGCGTGCTCCGATCTGCTTTTTACTCCGAAATCCGGAGCTGGCTCGTGATCGCTCGTGACATTTCCCGTCTGTCGCGCGTGACAGACGACTGCATCGAGGAAAAGGAATTTGCTAGTTCCTGAGTCTGTGACATTTGCACGACATCGAGCGAGTCGCGAATACAAAAATGGCAGCAAAAATGCAACACTTTGACCCGCCGAGTTCCGCGAGCTCCGACAGGTAAGTTTGCAGTGTAGATTCCTAAATCCTAACCTCAAAATTGATGTCCGCGGCGCAGCACTGACCGCTCAACCATTGACAAAATCGTGTAATACTGTAGTGACGACGAGGAAGCTTGCTTGGAGGATCGTGAAATTCTTTTCATAGACGAGGCATGTGAGGATCATGATTGTCAACGAAGAGTGGACATGGGAACACCCACACCCCAGTCGCCGAGACCTCCGTCCGCTGGTAATTTTATAGCCATCGTTTTTATCAACATTTTACTCGACTTACCTGCGATTACCAGAGAGTGAGAGAGAAAGAGAGAGAGAGAAAGTTATGCTTCATGATGCTGTGTTTTCGAAGGGATAATTGCTGTCTCGAGTCGAGATGAAAATTGTAGGGAAAAATTAGTCTCATTTTTGCATATGGCTCTCATATATTCTTTAGAGTTTATTATTGTTTATTCAAGTGTGAATACTTTGTGAAGAAACATATAATTGAATTCTTAAACAGGTAAGAGTAGCACGTTTTGCATTTTTGTAGCTTTCTGCTTTATTTTTAAGCAATTTTGTACAGAATTTCTTTTCTTTCATTTACGGTATGTTGAAATGTAGAACTCGACTCTTTCTGTAAGTTTTTAAACATTCTTATTGTCTATTTTTGTGCGGTATGGCTCTTCACCCTAAAATGCATTCTTTAGACATCTTTTTTTACATAATTTGAATTATAATAATTTGTTATTATTTATAATCTTGCATTCGAGAAATCAATATATTTTATTTATCTGGTATTTTTGCTTATACAAAAAAACACAATAATTCGAAACTTGATTCAATTTCCTGAGCTTCATCTTTCTTTCGGTATTGATTTTCTACGTGCGAAATTTAAGCACATCCTAAAGTATAAAAAGCATAAATATCTAAATCATGAAAAAGGCTCGAATTAAAAACAGTGCTGGAAAAATGCACCCTTAGGTAATAACTTTTTAGCTGCCCCCCCCCCATTTTTTAAGCTTTTCATATATTTTTGTTTATTTTCTACAGGGTCACCGTAGGTCAGGGGAAAGTCTGGGAAAGTTACGGATTTTGAAAAAATCTTTTAATTTTAATTTGAAATTTCTTAGTTTCAATTTAAAATTTTTTATCTAAAATTGTTTTATTTCGTTTATAAAATATTCGATGTTAGAAATGTTACAAGATTAAGAATCCGGTCTTTGAATATTATTGGTCCGGGAAAATGAAAAATTGATCAGGAAAAAATTAAGGAATTTTCAAAATAAAGTTTTGCGTCCACCCCGATATAATATTCTTGTCATTAATTAATTTGCCTTGCCTCTTTACATTTTGTTGTAGTTTGTTCCTCCTGACAATTATATTTTTAGATAAAACTTTATTATTTGGACAAAAATTCAACAATTTTGATAGAAAATTAAATATGTGATTTGAAAATTCAACTATTTTTTTGTTGAAAATTTGACTTTTTGCTTAAAAAATTCATCTTCTTCAGTAGAAATTATGTCTGCTTAGATAAAAGTTCCACAGTTTGGTTGAAAATCAATCTCTGGATGAAAGTTTAACTGTTTTGTTGAAAATTCCTCTTTTTGAGTTGAAAATCTTTTTTGGTTCAGAAATGAACTCTTTTGTTGACGGGCCATCCACAAATCTCGTGACGCTAAAAATAGTCAAAATTGACCCCCACCCCCCTACGGGTCATTTGGCGAATTGTCGTCCCCCCTCCCGGTCCTATTGGGGAGGGAAAAAAATTTTCATTTGAATATTATTATTGACCAGCATTATTATATGCGCGCAGGAAACATTGCCTTGTTAATTAGTAATATATAAATATAAAAAAGGTCACTACGTTTCAAATTTTCTAATTGTACAGTTTAATCACTTAAAAAAATAATAATTTTAGTGGCATGGTTTTGTTTTTCAAGCAAAATGTTTTTATTTTTCCACTGATTAATATAGAAAGGGTAATTGAAGATTAAAAAAGCTGCCTCAAAAATATTCAGCAGGGTGGCCACTCACCCGGGAGAAAACCGGGATAAAGCCGGGAGAAAAATATTACACCGGGAGATTTTCCGTATTTCATAATTTGCGCGTTTTGTAAGTTTTTAGTAAAAATGATTTTTTTTTTGAGAGAGAGAAATCACATTTTTTAGTAAAAAAATCTATGCAGTCTTTTTGAATGTCACTTGATACTA